>JAWWMW010001451.1:4580-18929 GCA_035048345.1 Echeveria elegans
TTGGGCTCCGTTTGTTTGCGGGGGAAATTTGAAAAGAAAATTTCGAAAAAATTATTTTCTCCTGAAAAAGTTGTAAATAAAATAAATTTTATTTTGCCTATTTTTTTCATTTTGTTTTCTTAACAATCAAACACATTTGTCATTTTCTCTCAAATTTTCTTATTAATTTTTTTTCCGTCTTTTTCTCCACAACCAAAAGGACCTTGAAAATAATGATCCAAAATGTCACTGGTCCGCTCTCAAAGGCTCCTCGTGAGGGTTATTACCAATGGCCAAATTTCTTTGCTATATATACAAGAATTCTAAAATGTTTGTTTGGTTTGAATGAAAATTTAGAGAGAAAAACTGAAAAAGTGTATTAAACTGTTCAAAGAAAAGTAGAACAAAATTAAAGAAATTAATATAAACTTTGTCTCTCCATTTTTTTTCTTTACTCTACCGCTTTCTTTTCTCTAAATTTTCTTGCAACCAAGGGGTCAATATTGAATAAAGTGTTTGTAAAAAATATGGCCGCTTTCTTGAAAATTATCTGCACAGTCGCATTTCATTCTCCTTCTGTAACCTCCTGAATTCTATGAATAACATGTCTCTGTACACACTAACTCGCATCCAAATTCAGTATGCCTTGCTCCAAAAGTTACTGGAAAATGCTTTTGTTTTTGCTAAACTTCTTCAACCCGCATGTGAAAATGACAATTAAATATGAATACTGACATGCACATAGAATGAACTGACAGATAACCAAAAAAAATGATTAGGCTCATCGACTCAAGAACAGCTGCTCTCGGGGTCAATTCACACTGTCTGTAATTCGAGCAACAGCAGTCAAAAACAGGGTATCTTGACTTTATACTTCTGTCCCAAAGCTGTAACAGCTCCAGCCGTTGAGATACCCTCCGCGACCTGGATATATATATATATATATGATAATGTAGCAAGTTATGACATAGATACTAGTACAAAATACATATACTGATTTGACTGATTTAGAAATTTAGCACCTAATTCATGCTTCTCAGAATATCATCAAGCTTCTCCCCTGAACCAAGACGGACTCAAACTGTTCTGTTTTATTGAGAGATCCACGAAACAAGTAAGCATGATGTTTCTAAGACCAAATAAGCTACAACCAAAGCGCTCTCCCTTCTCTCTAGCATCAAACCCATCACCCCAAATCCCATCACCCCAAATCGGCTTTTGCATCTTCAGGGCGGAGGGCATCCCCTCTTCGGAGGTGGCTTGCCTTCTGCCCTTCCCCCTCCTTTCTTCCTTTCTCCCCTTCCGCTTTGTTGTTCATCCTTTTCGGCATCCTCCGTCGACGGTTTGCGACCACCGAAGATCGTTTCCGGTCATTTCAATCTTCGATCATGCATGCACGGATAGTAACTGGGCTTGTCGATTGCGTGGTCGGAGCTGGCTGGGTGTTGATGGCTGACGGCTCTCGGTGGACAGAGTTTGATCCAAGACCTGCACGGCTTGTGGCGGTGATTCTTCTATCTCGGTGGTTCCGATCTTTCCTTTCCCGGCTGCGGTGAGTAGCTAATGCATGTATGATCCGATCAACCCCGATCATAGTTCCGATCATGCATGCACGGCTTGAATGCTTGGATAATTGTTGGGCGGTTGGTGTGGATTTGGTTGTGGTTGGCTCGCCGGATTGCGGACAGGAGTGTTCGGCGGTGCTGTTGTGTTGGATTTGGCTTCTGCTCCATTTTCTATTTCGGTGCTCGGCTTGGTTCTGGGCTGACGGCGCGCGGCTTGCTTTATTTGGGAGGTTGGCACGACTCGGTGGGTGTGTTGTATTTAATCTTTTGGTTTAATGGTTGCTGTAATTAGTCGGTTATTTCCCACCTCGTGTGGGTATGTTTCTTCCCACAAGTTTGTGTGGAAGTGTGTTTTATGCGTCTTGAATAATTTCCACCATAGTTGAGTTATAGGTGAGGATGTGTTGTGTGTCGTACTGGATCTTTAGGTGCCTCATTCATTGAGGTACTGTTGTTTCGGTAGGTCTTACCGTAGCCTTGATGTTGTGGAGGTGCCCTTTTGGGTATGTGATTGTAGCGGAATGCCATTGTACTAGAGTCATGTACGTCTTGTACTATCGTTCCACAATTAATCAAAAAAAAAAAAAAAACATTTTGTGAAAACGAATGGGACACATAATTAGGGTTCCTGAACAGCAGTAAATATATAGGAGGGCGGACCTCGATCACCTCTTCATGTGGGCTGGGCCCAAATCTTCATTATCTCATCAATCGAGAATAATCCAACAAGACATGTTCTGTGAAGAAGTCAAAGTCAATGTTTTCATCTCAAGCCGTCAAAATGAAACAGTTCATACAGGTACCAAGTATCTGAATTCAGAATCATAAGGCTAAATCAATAGTAATTTATCCATATAAGACATGACATCTCCATTCAGGCACTCCATGATCAGCCTCTTCAACGATCCATTGCGCGGTATATGGCTGTAAATCCATTCTACTAACGACTCCATGTCGTCTGCCAAGTCTTTTATGTGCCACTCTAGAACTTTGGGTACCACAATTCTTTTCTTTCTTGTGATCCCTATAGCTACCTCAAAGGTATTCCACCCTCGCCCTCCCTAACTCATTCACCACATCCTCCGCAGTGTAAACCCTCAGCTGAGCGTCATTAAGTATATCAAACTTAAAAAGAGAAATTAAAAAACAGTGTAAAAAAAATTCTATTTAAGGCCAGGTTAGGTTAACTCAATGCCGGCGGTGACCAACTTCCGCGACAAAGGGCAAATGTTATGGTAGGCTCAGGATCGCCTAAGCCGTAGGCATGCCATAAAAGAATTTCCTCTTCATCATCCACATTACTCTGCGAAAAATCACGTTTCATAATTCATCAATTATGGGTTCGTGAAGAAATATGAATCTCAGAACCATATTTTACTAAGAATACAATTTACTGTTGATTCACAGGGATGCCGGAGAATGAAATGCTCCATGGCCAATGCATTCAGGACTATCCCTCCTACATTTAGTGCAGCTGTGCAAAACCATTACAAAACATGAGTTGCATTTTCCGTACATGGTACACTTTCCTGTTTCAACCATTGTCTGATCAAAAAACAGCTTGTTCTTAAGTGACAACAATTTGTCATGTGTAGAAGGCGACCCATGCTGTAAAAAGGCCTGTCATTGACAACATATCCCTGAAATCAGATAAAATTCTCAACCTTACGGTGTCGTAGATGTTGATCCATATATATCGTAAATGGGTCAAGTCTACCTGACTTAATATATGAATTAAAACCCTACAGAGTTGATTCATGTAAATTAGCATGAAAGCATGTTGATCCAATATTCAACTTCATAGAATCGTAATAAGTAAGAATGACGAGAGTTCTGTAGACTTACTTTAAGGCACATTTGATGTATGAAAGTTGTGGGAGATGTTCTCTGGTGATGGGAATGAACTGGCCATACGGGCCGGTCCCTAGAAGCCGACATATTTAAGTCTGACAAAACTCCATACGGGTCGAAATTTGTGTTACCACTGTCATCGGAAAGCAATGCAGAAGATTTACAGCTGAATGTTGATTTCACGCAAGGGGTAGTGAGTTTATTTTGAGCGGCACCCGTTCCGTGACAATCCATGATCGATGGGTTATGCATTTTGAGAAACATATCAATCAAGCATTTGAAGAGTTGCTCTGACAACCCATTTGGTCTGTGGCTGTGATCCCTCATTTTACTCCTGAAATGCCTTAGGTTTAGGCTCCGACTCTCTAGTATCCTTGACCGCTCCACCATTTCAGCTGTCCACGTCTCTGGATGCAGAAACACACCGTAAGAGAATGCACTTTTAATAAGACAATATATATGCGCTAAAAAATTGTTACCATCAGGTGGTGTGGAAGTTTGCGAAGAGGATGGTTTCTTTCTCTCTCTGGTACTGTTGTATCGTGTGAGTTCTTTTTGTTAACCAAATCAGAAAAACACATGAGGTTCGTACTCTTTTCGTTTTTCATATGTTGTATCTTCGTTTCCAATTTGTTAGTAATGCGATGCTGTCGAATCACATGCATGCTGCTTCAGTTTTCCAACTTTCCTCACCAACAGAAGAATCTCTTCCTCAACAACAGTCAGCTCAGCCAGAAGCACTTTTACCTCCCGAGGAAGCTTTGTGGAGGAGTAGAGATGCAAGGTGGAGTTGAGATCAGGTCCATGAAAGGTACATTGTAGAAGCTTGTTGAGTTTCTCTTGGCCATCTTATTCAGCTTGGAGTTTCACAACCTGCATCCAGACGTCAAGACTCAAGATACAAAGATAAGAACTTGTGGGTTATGTTTATAACAAGAAAATTAAACAATTCTTCTTATGTTTACCTCATTACGAAGATGCAGCCTGTAATCCTGCGGCCTCTGCTCATTCTCCTAACAAGACTGTTGCATCAGAAGATGTTCAAGTTTCGTATATAACACAGTGATTAATGATGTTTGTAAATTGTAACAACTATAAACCATACAACTGAAGAAGAAAAAAACATAATTTTAAGAGGTGAGGTGCAATTAAGAAATAGAAGGAGGTGCGTACTGGCAATGAAAATGGGAAGGAGGTGGTCACATGGATCAGCAGGTCATGCACCTCACTACTAACTGCTCTTCTTGATGTGAACCTCATGAACAACAACAAAACAACCCATTGCATCAGATGAAAGTAATATGAAAATTTATCCACACATCATATTTTTTAAACCTGACTTGCGGTTGACTTGTGTTTTTTAATTACTTGGTTAACCAATTTACATAATAGATCGAGGTCCTAATTCTCACGAGGCATACAAAACTACTAGGAAATGTTCTGGTGCATCATTTCTACAAATACAAGTACCGGAACTGAAACAACTAAAGTTACATGCTTCAAACAACTCAGAAAATTATCATGGCTAACTAAAGAAGTCAGGTCTATGAGCACATTCTAAATTAATGGACCAAAACATGTGTAGAGTTGAAGAACAGGGAACTTCAGTAAGTTACCTCAGTAGATGATCCAAGTTGATGCAGAGACTTCAGAACCATGGTCAAGCCACTTCCTCAGAGATGTACCTGCAAATAACACTAAACAAGCTTTTGCTGCAAGCCACTGGCTGCCAATGCATCATTACAGGACCTTTGGTTTCTGTGTGCTACAGAGTTGTATGCAATTAATAGTTTGAATAATGAAGTTTCAATGATATCCTTAATCAGAAGATTGTTTCTGTAAAAGATGTATCCATTATGCACAGAGTAGAAACATGCAGTAAAGGAGTACAGTAAAGCAGAATGACGGAGGACGAACAATAAGACCACAGCTGTAGAGTAACTACATGTGACCTTACACAAATGACAAGATCCATAATATATAAAACACAGAATGTAAACATACAAACAGCATCTACTTGTGCCAAACTCTCAAAGAGGAAATACATCATTATTGCCTCCTACTGAAATGTATTATCATCACACGAAAGCTAGATTTGCGGAGACTTCGCTGGCATGAGAAAGATATTGCAGTGGACTGGCTTGATAGATCGACCCATCGGCGAGGGTATTCAGCTCTTCCATCCTTACCATCAAAGATCTGCACCAACAGCTTTCATAAATGAAAATTGCAAAGAGAATAATTAAAAAAAAAAACAGCACATCAAATACTCGGCTACGAGATGGTATCAGTTTCATGTCTTGCTATCCGACTCAGAGGCATGTCTTAAACTAGTAAACCTACAGCTGAATTACAGCTTGAGGAGAAGCTTTACTTCAGGTTATACCAGTATTATTCAACAACTGAGCTTCAAAATGGATAGCGAGCAACTATCTGGCACATACAGTTCCCGTATCAAATAATGCATGCATCCCCCACACATTACTTAGTTACCGACTATATAGAGCATGCATAAAGAGATCGATAACTTTTAACTACACAAAACTCTTTTGATTCAAAGTGGTCTGGAAAATAGTTCCAAGCTTATATATATCATGTAAGATCGAAATAAAGTGAAAACATAAAAAATAAAAAAGCTATGGTACCTTTTTCAAGCGTTGGTGTTTTGCAAGTGCCCAGTTTGTCATGATGGAAGCAGCTACAATCAGGAAAATATAACCAGCAACAGTATCTGTCGCAATGTTGAATCCTAACCATTGATAGATCTCAGTCGTATATTTAGCACATGTAACGATATTTAATAAAAATCCACGGGGGATCTGGTATCCTCCATTTCCACCAGGGTCGCGAAGATTCTTTAGTAGGATATGGGTGTAAAAGTTTGCCAGTTGACATACAACTCCCAATCTGAATCCAAAGCGTAAAGTGGGTGGTTCACATAATACGCAATGTAAGCCCCAACAGTCCAGTACTAGAAACAATTTCGGAAAACATTGGAGAGTGGCGAGGTAGCCTGGCTAAAGCAATGCATAAAGAAAGTCTCCATGATACGCATGAAATAATGGAAGCACCAGTAGTACAATGCATATGTCTGAACCGAGTGAATGACACGTTCTCCCTTGTAACCAAAGAGCTAGTACACAGGAAGGTAGTAGAACACGGGATAGATAAGCAAGGGGCCAAGGTATTCGAGAAAGAACAGGGCACGATATGACACTTGGGGACCTAGGTCTTTAAATACAACTGTCAAGTGTCAACTCAGTTGAATTTCCACTGGTATATTCTTTGAGGCTTTTCTTGTAGTTAAGGACAGCTGGCTTTTCCTTTGATCCAGGAGCGATTGGTAGGGTAAGTCGTTGTCTAGAAGGATAAAATGTCTTGGCTGTTAAAATAAGACATGCACAAGCAAGTTACAAGAAGTCAGATACACCATTTAAAGCTTAAGAATATAACTAGTAGAAAAAAAGGCTTAAAGAAATCAAAATGATGATGAACTAAATAATAAGCACACATCTTTAAGGCTCCGTTTGGTTGCGAGGAAAAAGAAGAGGAAAGGAAAATTTTGAGTGAAAATGAAATTATGTGTTTGGTTATAAGGGGGACAAAATACAAAAAAATAGGCAAATTGAGATCAAATTTTCCTTACAACTTTCTCACGAGAAAATCATTTTTCTTTAATTTTTACTTTCCTCACCTTTTTCTCCGCAACCAAACAGGACCTAAGGCTCCGTTTGATTGCGGGAAAAAATGAGGAAAAGAAAATTTAAAAAAAAAAAATTTCCAATGAGAAAGTTGTAAGAAAAATTTGTTCTCATTTTTCCTTACAATCAAACACACATTTCATTTTCATTCAATTTTTTTTAATTTGTACTTTTCTCTTCTTTTTCTTCGCAACCAAACGGGCGGAAAATATATTTCAACTCCGTTTCTCGGAAGTGTTCACTTGACTCACTTCACATGTTTGTTCTGATGATCATTTTTCATCACAGCACAATTGTGCCAAGCTCTCTGATTTCGGGCTGGCCAAGGATGGACTAATAGGGGACAAAGGTCATGTGTCGACAAGGGTCATGGTAACTTACGGATATGCAGCCCCCGAGCATATAGCTACAGGTAATCTCGTATCCGACAACCCAAGTTTCTGTTCATACTTAACCGGCAAAATTATTTTCAATCCCTAGGTCAAGTGAGCTTCGGATAGTAGACAAGAACTGAACTGCTGCTTTTTGGTGTACCACTCCGTGTTTGTTTTCTTACCCTTGTATAATTTTTATTGGAGGTCATCTGACTAGCAAAAGCGATGTATATAGCTTTGGAGTAGTTTTTTTTGGAAATGCTGACAGGCCGTCATGCACTGGACAAGAACAGACCCTCAAGGAGAACACAACCTGGTCTAATGGGTCAAGCCCTACCTAGGCAACAGACGTAAAACCTTAGCCATTATGGACGCCAGAATCCAGGGACAATATACTCCATGAACGTGGCTCACAAAGCAGCCACCCTCGCAGTAGAATGTGTAGCCATAGAACCAGGACTGAGACCCAACTTGACGCAGGTTGTCTCAGTATTGGAACATCTCCAAGAAGCTCCCGACACAGAAGGATCCCAAAGCACGCGTGTTCAAGTTCAACGAGTATGTCAGAACCCAAGTGTAGGAACTAACAATAGACCAAGAAGCACCAATGACCTCCCTGATGGCAAAAGCTGCTACTTACCCGAAACATGAATTTGCGTCCCGTCTTTATTATGTATGATTGTATACAGGAGCCCCGTTCATTGTTGCTGACTTATTGTATCCAAAATCAGAGAAAAGTGTATTTAGAGAAAACACATTTAGTTCAGTTTTATTCATTGTTAACTGACCTGTTCCCACCAGGAAAGTCAAGCATGTCTAGAAGCCTTAAATGGACCATGCAAGGGGACAGAACAATCATTATATATTCAGCAGTCATTGGCACCCTGACAAACAACCTTGATGTATTAATGAACAAGTCTCTGAAAGCCAACCAAAGCATGAGAGGTCAGAATTGGCATGCTGAAGAGAAGAAGCAGCCCTTACCAATTCAATGATCAGTTCCAGCTTCCTTAAACTAATAAGACGTACTAACTGCAAGTCTTGTATCTATTTAAAGAACCAGATGAAGCTTAAGTGCTACAATCATCAACACATAATTATTAGAACTGGTCTTCTTCTGCTTAAACAGATTGCATTAAGAGAAATATTGGGATAATGGGTGTAGGGATTTTGGAAGTTCATCTTGTGGATGCCAAGGGGCTCAAGGACACAGAATTCTTCGGTATGTCCAACTATTTCATAAGCCAAATGTGCATAGTAGAGTAGCTATTCGAATCTTATCATAGTCTGACTGTAATGATGCATCAAATCACTGCAGGAAAAGGCGATCCGTATGTTGTGATCAGATATAGAGGCCAAGAGTGCAGAAGCTCGGTAGCAAGAGGTTTGTACCATTCGCGCACCCACTTACTTGTACATGATTTTAAGGAGAAGGTTATATAAACTATAATCCCAAATGCTACTGTGCGGTCCATTGCTGATGAGAATATATAAACAGGTGCGGGACAAGAGGCAGTGTGGAATGAGAGGTTCACATTCAAGGCCGAGTATCCTGGATCAGGAAATGACCACTACAAGCTGAGTTTCAGAATCATGGACAAGGATACTTTTTCTTCTGACGATTTCTTAGGCGAAGCATCGTAAGCCTTATACTTTTTGCTGTTTTTTTTTTTTTGCGTGACATATTAAGAAATTCTTCTTATATATTGATTTTGAGTTAGGGTGATTCGTTTGTGCAGAATCTACGTGGAGGAGCTGCTGGCCATGGGCATGGAGACGGGCTTCGCAGAGATCCATCCGCAGAGGTACAGGGTGGTTCTTGCTGATAAGAGTTACTCGGGCCAGATTCAAGTAGGTCTCACATTCAGTCCCAAGGTATGTGAATGTAATGGAATGGAATGGAATTTGTTCTGTGCTGCAGTATTAGTCAGCAGTTCAACATGAAATGGAGGTTCGAAGTTTTTTGACTGACATTCCACTCATTCATCTCATTGTTGCAGGCTGGAGTGGTTGCTGACGAAGATATTGGTGGCTGGAAGGAGAGTGGCCATTAGCTTCTGCTTCACTTAAACCTGAACAAGAACATCTACCCTAAAAACATTCATCAGTGAATTATGTAATTTAGTTATCAGTAGACAACACTGGGTTTAAATCCCAAATGTAACTTTCATGCACTTTTTTATAATCATTTTAGTGAATTTGTTGATTGGTTTGACATTTAATAAATGTGCCAACAAGAGATTCGGATTCCGAGCAACTAGACGCGCTTTACATTCGAGAAACCAATCGCTAGGATTCGAAGCTTCGCTTCATCTAGAGGGCATCCAAATTACTTATTTGTGTTGAATCTCGACCAACTCATATATGAATATGGTTATATATCGACTCAAAAGCTCAAACTTGTGAATCATGGTTTCGTATCTATATATAAGTGTTAGAAAGTTGTGAAGAAAAGAGAACATAAAACGATCGTAGTTTTGTCTTAGAGATTTTGGAAACACATAATACAAAATGATGTAGTTTTGTTGAAAATAAAAATGAGCTTGATTAAGTCTAATTTTTATTTTAAACTGTAAAGGTGGACTTGATAATGCTTATTTTTAGTTGGAATGTGTTTCCTGCTTTTACGAGAATGGAGAACATTCTTGATCTCATGCCCGATATAAGATGAAGAAGAGTTCCTTTCATGTGAAATAAAGAGAAAAACTTCACAACACAATGACAATTCCTCCTCTTCCCTTCTTAGAATATTATTTTTTACAAAAAAGCTAGGCAACTTTTCATTTTCTCAAAAAAAGACGGGCTATCAATTATCATGGTGGATAATTCAATTTTTTTTAAATAGATCCTCGAACTGAGGACCCGAGAAGCAAAATCTTGCTCGATTGTTATTTTGGAAAACTTCTTTCAACATTTAAGAATAAGTTTTGCAAAAAAAAGTGCATAAATTTGTATAATTTTCAATAAAAAAGGATTTTTTGTCTTTTTTTATTCGATTTCCGTCTCATATAAATCATCAATAAAATCAAATTATGTATGTAACCTCAGCAAAAAAATGCAGTTGCTATTGGAAATCTAAAACCCTTCAATTGCATTTTCAAAGTGGTGGAGGAGGGGGCGGTAGTGGAAAAAAGTGAGGGGTTAGATTGTATTTTTTTTATTTTTTTAATATGTTTTTCAAAGTTTTTAAAATTACAATTTATGGATCAATTCTGTTAATTATGACAGATGAGTCTCTAAATGAAAACGCCGAAAACGTAAAGATCTTTAAGTGTAAAAAATAAACGAAAGGGTGTCATTTAAAAAAATATTATAAATACACATCTTTTTCTATAATTAACTCAAAAAAAAAATACAGTTGCTGTTGGAAATCTAAAACTCTTTAATTGCATTTCCAAAGAAAAGAAGGAAAAACTATACTTTTTAAAACACATCCTTAAGTGAACGTTACAAAATTAAGAAAGAAGATGGTGAGAATCTCCGCTCATGTTTACTCAACGACTCTTTTAAGTTCACAAATTTCAACTCTTCTAATGATCAACTTAAAGCCGACAGCTTTCGCATCAATCGAATCATGTAATTAGTTTTTTTTTGTGGATTCTTCCGTCAGTCGGAGCGGGTGGAGCTGTTAATGCAACAACTGATCTTGTGGAGTGAGGTAAGTGACTTAAAAGAGTTTTTTTAAATAAAAAAACCATAGTTGATGGAGTTGAATGTGTGATGGATATGATTTTGAAATGGGTGGTAACAGGTGGTTTGTTGCTAGTGTCTGTCATGTGTTTGATGAAATGCTTGTGGCTTGATGGCTTGTTATGTTGGTCACTCTTTAAGGATTTTGATCGAGTCAAGTGTAGTGTGGCTGTGGTAACAGTAACTGGTAATGTTTCGCTCGGGTTTAAATGGTTTTATTGAGGGGAATGATTGAATGAACCGGGCGCTACTGAGTGTGTAATGGTTGTCAAATTTTGAATGTCATTTCTAAAGGCTGGACTAAATGATCCGTGATTTTCTCTATGTAGTTGATTCAATACGGCACTCCTTTAAAAACCTTGCATGAATATTTTGGTTATAGATGTAATAGTCATGACTTTCTAAAAGCAGTAATCACATCATCAACCTTGTTAGATTTCTCTTTAGCTGTACATGTTGCTCTCAATTCTGTAAGAGGGAAAACGGTTTGTATTTGTAATCATAGTCTTCTTCTGTACATCGCATCCCTCCTGACACTAATAAAAATTTATGTATGTCACAGATTTAGTTATACTCAGCGATGAGTGTTCCCAATGTTTTAGAGTCTACGATAAATGAGATCCTTGTTGTCATTACACCACTGAAGGATGACTGGGTTTTGCGGTCACATGTCATTCAGCAGCTTCAGTCTCTCGTTGATTCTTTGGAATGTCTAAGAGGTAATTGGCATTGAATCAAGACTGCCTTCAAAAAGTTTTTAACTATAAAGCTTGACTTCACCATGACTGTCCAAGGCTGTATGATTTATGAACCCATGTCTTCAACAGTATTGTCCTAGTGTATGCTGGTTTACTGATTTTCATCCATTGACTGATAGGAAACATATATAAATATTTTCTGTAGGTGTCAGGCGAATTATGTAGTGCTCTGAAACTTTATCATTTTGTAGTCTTGCTGATCTATAATTTGGCCAACAAGGGTTGTATACATTGTAATAATGTTGAACGCCGTAAGCTGAGACATGAATTTGAATGATATGGGATAATATGGGTCCCTATGGCTGCCTTCATTTTACCTTTTCTCTTTCCTGGGTGAGGGGTTGTATTAGGTTATGACACCTTAGTGGATTTTTACATCCTTGATATTAACTTGCGACTCTTACATGTAGGTTCAACTGTAGAGCCATTTGGGTCGTTTGTTTCAAACTTGTTCTCAAGATGGAGTGATTTAGACATCTCGATAGAGTTGTCAAGTGGTAATTTTGTATCGTCAGCAGGGAAAAAGCATAAACAGGGTATACTAAGAGAAGTACGAAAAGCTATGCAAAGAGCAGGTGAGTTCGTCACAATATTTATTCTATTTTCTTGTTTGATTGGAAATAGGGCTAGAGTTCTGTTTTTGTGATTGTTAAAACCAAAACCGAAGGATAACCGATGATGATGATGATGGGGTTGTTGGATTTTATTGAGCTTTCATTTTCTTATTTAAGCTTTTGTCGAGCTGCTTAACCTATTTCTGTTTATTTTTTGTTGATTCTGTCCTTATTTTGTATAAAAATATTGATTAAATAGAATTTGTTTTTCTTCTTCTGGTGATTCGTGAAAAGGCGGGTGCCGGAAATTGCTATTCCTCCCCAGTGCTAGAGTCCCATTACTTAAATTTGAGACCCAGAATATCAGCTGCGATGTTTCCGTATGCAATTTGATAGGGCAAGCAAAATCTCAAGTCTTGTTCTGGATTAGTGGGATTGACGTTCGCTTCAGAGACCTGGTTCTTCTGGTGTAAATTCATGGCATGCTTTTTTGGGATGAACGTTTCATTTTATAGATGATAGAATGTAAAAGCTGGCAGACATGCCCTACACTGACTGAGAGGATAGAACTTCCTCTATCTACAAATGATATAGCTTCTTCATCATAGAAGTCTAACAAATGAGTCTATCTGCAGGTAAAGGAATGGGCTAAAACACATAATATAAACGACCCGAAGTATGGGTCCATGAATTCATACACCTTATGTCTGCTAACTATTTTCCATTTCCAGGTAATTTTTTGCCCATGAATTACTCCTAGTGGTGAATGAAAACTCGTGTATATGTTTGTGCAGTCAGCAATCACACCGTCACAGTGCATAAGTTCATTAAACAATATGTTCTGTTTTATTGGTTACCAATCAAATTAAATTAGCTCGTGATTCAAATAACTTTAGCTATAAGAGGTCTTGACTCAGAAATTTTGAACCTTTTTCCATCATAGTTGTTGGATTGCTCACAATCCTGATAAAATTCCCCGTTTGCTCATATAAAGATTCATCTTTTAGCATCATCAGTTTCGCATCAAAATCAATTATTTTTCTTTTCTTGATTCTTGTTTGCCTCATTGTTTTATTCAACTTATGCAGACATGTGTACCTGCAATTTTGCCTCCCTTGATAGAAATATACCCCGGAAATATAGTGGATGATCTTACAGGTAGCTGTCAGCTTCAGTTTGTTTCACTTTTGAAACAGTACGGATGCACATTTGGATTGTGAGCATTATATGTGGCTGCCACTTGTTTATTTCTTCCGCTTTACTTGTTAATGATCTCCCATGTCCCATCTATGCTTGTACGTGTTCCTAGAGTATTTGCTTCTGTTTAATCTGGTGTTCTATGCTTCATCCAGGCATTCGAGAAGAAGCCCAGAATCGTATTGCAGAAATGTGTGCTGTAAATATTAAAAGGTTCATAGATGGCAGATCAAGAAGAGTCAATCGAAGCACTTTGTCGGAGCTTTTCATCTCTTTCCTCGCAAAGGTATCTAAAAACACATAGCTAGACGTAAAGTATTCACCTTATTGTGTGGACTTCTAACTCAAACTTTATTTGTTAATAGATGATCAATCAATTTTTGTGTACGGCCCGGGATTTCGATCTCGTGATAGAAGCTGTTGTTAGCAAATAAAAGGAGAACTAATAGAACTAAGTTACAGCTTTTAACCTAAACTCTTCTCTTGAGAGAGTTTAAGTTTTTGCTGGAAGATAATATTTTATTCAGGAGAATGACTATTTATAAATGGGTAGAGATCAGGTAAAAAAATGTATAAATATAAAAAGTATAAAAAGATCATAATCATTGATTATCTTCTAATCAATGGCTGAGATTATCCAATTAATATTCATTTAATTATAATAAAAATAGTTATTTAAT
>JAWWMW010001454.1:2903-14386 GCA_035048345.1 Echeveria elegans
TTACAATTTTCTCATGGAAAATCATTTTTCTTTAAAATTTTCTTTCCTCACTTTTTTTCCCGCAACCAAACGGGGCCAAAGGGAACAAGTCGTAAGCTTCTGCGTATATTACAATTACTCGAAGTGAGTCCGTCGTTCCGACAGATCAGGCGTGAACATATATTTTTATCTATATGTCTGTTTGATTCTCCTTAATGTTTTCAACGTTTCCCACTCTTGTTTTATTTTTAATTTTGTAAGGTATTTTTATTACGATATCTTCATTTGATTCTCCTCAAAGTTTCCAATGAATGTCGCTCAATTTTAAATTTTAAAATTTGAATGTGTACATATGAATTTGTAAATTTTTAATTTGTTTTCTTATTCATTCTGTCTTCTTTTTTGTCTTATTCTTATTTTGTCTTATTCTCGTAATATTTTTAGCAACGAAATTAGAGGTTTTACTCTGTCGCTATATGTGTGGACAATGAGTTCTATTATATACATAGATAATTTTTTTTATTACAATATCTCCATTTGATTCCCCTCAAAGTTTCCAATGTAGTCCGCTCAATTTTAAATTTTAAATTTTGAATTTGTACATATGAATTTGTAAAATTTTAATTTTTAATTTGTTGTCTTATTCATTTTGTCTTTTTTTTTTTTTATCTCATTCTTGTTTTATCTTATTCTGATAATATTTTTAATAACAAAATTAGAGGTTTTACTCCGTCGCTATATGTGTGATTGTGGACGATGAATTCTATTATATATAAAGATAAGGTATTTTTATTACGATATCTCCATTTGATTTCCCTCAAAGTTTTCAATGTATTCCTTTCAATTTTAAATTTTAAAATTTGAATTTATACATATGAATTTGTAAAATTTTAATTTTTAATTGGTTGTCTACTTCATTTTTGTCTTATTCTTATTTTGTCTTATTCTCATAATATTTTTAGCAACAAAGTTAAAAGTTTTACTCCGACATTATATATATGATTATGGACAATAAATACTATTATATATATATATAGATTCCTCACTTCAATAATAAAAAAAAGGTTGTCAGAAAATCCTTTTAAGGCACGTTTTGTTAAGTTATTTACATTTCGCTTGACTAGTCAACTTTTACGGACAAGTCTGTTAACGTGACTAGTTGACAAGTTTACCCTCTGGAATAGCCTGTTACGCTAATCTCCATCCAATACTTATAAAATGATGATGATGAGGCATCATATCGATTAATACGTTCCCGACAATTTCGATATCAAAATCTCAAACAACAATTTCAACCAAACTTTAATTTTAATTTTGGTTAATTCAGTTGGAACTGGAACGCAAGGAATGGGAAGTGCGAGAAAGGTAGCCGCGATGTACAGCCAGCTACCCGTCAACAACACCCATTACGTCGTCGTTCTACCCAACTACCACCACCACCCTTACGCCGCTTACTTCTCCCTCCGCCGCTGCCTCTTCTCCGCCGCCGCAACCCTTCTCCTCTGCTCAGCCATCTTCCTTCTCTACCCCTCCGATCCCAAGCTTCAACTCGTCCGCGTCAAGCTCAATCGCGTCAAAGTCAACTCCTCCCCTCCACCGCTCTCCCTCGACCTCTCCTTCTCCTTGACCATCAAGGTCCATAACAAAGACCTCTTCTCTCTCGACTATGAATCGCTCGACGTCTCCGTTGGGTATCGAGGTAGAGAGTTGGGTGTTGTGAAATCTGATGGAGGTTTCGTTAGGGCTAGGGCTTCGTCATATGTGGATGCCACTGTCGATATGAATGGATTGCAGATCGTTCATGATGTGTTATATCTTCTCGAGGATTTAGCCAGAGGCTCGATACCGTTTGACACTGTTTCCAATGTTGAAGGCAAGTTAGGCCTTTTCTTTTTCAAGCTTCCTATAAAGGTAAATATGCTTTCAACTAAAATCTGCATACCAAAAGTGAAGTCAGATTGATCTTTGCTTAGTTTTTCAATCAGTTGGGATATTCCTGCTTCAAGTTGTTTATTTAGGATCTCTTTTATAGAGTTGCTGGATCATGTTGCATTGCATTAAAGCTGCAGTGTTTTTAGTACTTGGCAACTTGAAGATGTTTTGCCGATCTGATTTCTGGTGTGCTCTGTAGAATGTTGTTGCATGGTTCTTTTAACACACTGCTTGTCTTTTCTTTTCTTTTTTTGTTTCAGGCACGAGTTTCGTGTGAGGTTCGCGTGAGCACGAAAAATCAAACCGTTATCCACCAGGATTGCTACCCTGAGGTATAAATGTGATGACCTTTGCCAGTTAAGGTGTAGGAGCTTGCCTCACATTTTATCTATGCCATTTTTCCTTCATCTTTACACTTACAAAGAATTTTCATACAATATCATATCCAAACACAACATATAATATACCGTTTAAAAGATAATGAATTACGCACACAAAGATTTCTAGGCGTGACACAAAATACTTGAATTGCATGCGCAAAAGTGGGGATGTTATCTTTCATGGTGTTTTGACCTAACTGAATATCGCATAAACCTAAGGTTGATACGATGTTCAAGATTCTAGAAAGGTGCCATTGCTTTGGATGCTTTAGTCGATGGTGTTCGACTTGCTGATATGCTCAGTGGGGACACTTTTGGGATTTTATTAAATGTAAAGGTTTGCATTAGGTTTTTGGGGAACATTTTACGGGTAAATTGAAATCCTGTAGCAAGAAGAATTGTTACTAATTCAATTTAAAGGATGTCTTCTTGTTTTTCTTTTTTGCTGCTAGTTTAGAGTTTAAGCGTCAACTTAGTAGCTACATTAAATCCGAAACCTGTCGCCCGGGAGAAGTTGATAAAATATATTTGACGCCATAGTTCAGTTACATATATTCACATACTACAGCCTTCGTAAGGGCCAGACTTAGCTGGTACACAATCGCAAGGCACATAATTTTTAAGAGCAGATAACCAAGTAATGAAAAGCTGAAATACTGACCGAAATACCAAGGATGAATTTCCTATTATAACTTCGGATCAGTCACTCTCTGTACCTGACTAGGAACCTAAAATAGGTTTTCCTACATTCATCTTCATCTATGTCAATAAGGAGAGTATGCTGTTCGACTGATCCATCCAGTCTTTCGTCATAGAGATCAGGCAAGTAAGCTTTGTATGAAGATAAACAGAGAGAAACAAAATCTTTCACCCTTTCGTCAGTCATTTGTCATTTATGTAACTCAAGAGGGCGTGTTACTGTTCTGAGGTGTCGTTCAAGCTTTTCATCGTCTGGTTAGGGTTCAGGAGTTCATCATGATAGACTTTGATGTTTATGATACTCAATAAGCATATGGATTTCTAAGCATGGCAGAGGCGGTACTCATTTGGATCATGTACATGGCCTGTTTTATACATGGTTGATAAAATATGGCGCTTCAGTGTTCTTTTAGAAAAAACCTATTTCTTATTAGTTATGAGCATGAAATGGGATAAGGCCTTCTAGAGTGCATCTTCTCATATTCTTACCACATTGCTAATACTGAATCTCGCCCTCTGCTATTTGCTAAATATTACATTATCTTCTTTGCAGTGAAGCAATTGGTATACATACAATAACTTGGACATCAGCTCACATATGAAACGCGTTTGAGCTGATGTATGGGAATCTCAAGGCTCAGGCGCTGAGCCTTTTTCTGGCTGGCTCAATATTTGTTTTGCATGATTAATTTACTTTGATCTGTGAATCTTTATATATATAAAAGAACATCTAACTAGATGAATAACACATTTAGCAAAAACATCTAACTAAATCCCTACATTTACCAACAATATCTAACTAAACCCCTATCACCTAATTAAACAATTTCAACTAAATTAAAAATTAAACTAAAAATGTAAAAACTTTAAAATATTAAAAAATAGAAAATAAACATTCAAAAATTTTGTAGGAAAAAAAATTAAAATTTTAAAATATTAAAAAATAAAAAATAAACATTTAATTTTTTTTAGGAAATATTTAATATTTTTAAATTTTTAATAGAAATGTATGAGTTGCTGTGCACTTTATTTTTTTAATGTATGTCTATTATCGCCGCACAATAACACTACCAAAAATATTTGTTGTCGCTGCATTGGGTCGGAACGACGGATTTTACACTAGTAAAGAAATGATAAATTATTGAGTATAAGACTCAAGATCTAAGAGAGTGTAGGAAGACTCCCTTATCACTAGGACACCACCATAGTTGTAGCAGTTGAATGGTGTTGAATTAATCTCACACTATGTGATTCAATATTGATAAATAAATTATCTATTTATATAATAGATTATCTAACTAGGTGAATACACATTTAGCAACAACATCTAACTAAATTCCTACATTTATCAACAACATCTAACTAAACCCCTATCACCTAACTAAACAATTCCAACTAAATTTAAAATTTAAAATTTAAAATTTAAAAGTTAAAATAAAAATTAAATGTAAAAACTTTAAAATATTAAAAAATAGAAAATAAACATTTAAAAAAAATTCAGGAAATATTTAATATTTTTAAATTTTTAATAGAAATGTATGAGATTGCGCACTTTATTTTTGATGTATTTCTATTACGCCGGACAATAACACTACCAACAATATTTGTTGCCGCTGCATCCTGTCGAAACGACGAGTTTGACACTTGTTATGTATATAACTAAATATACTCTTGGTGGTAGCTCGATAAACATAAGTATGTCGCAGGTTCGTAATACTGCTGTGTCACATTTAAAAAGAGCTAGTGCTAGTCGTATCCTATATGGACAAATATTGCACAACAGTTAACAATACTTGACATTTAACTTTTCTTTATCAACTAGCGGTGAACCCGTCGTCCCGACGAGAATGTGTCGGAATAGATTCAATCATTGTTCACCCAGTTATCTATCATGTAGAACTTCTCGTAGACACTTTTACCTAAACCTCACTATTGTTCACCAGGAAAGTAAAGATGTAAACAAAATGTGTCAACATATTTAAACACAAATTTCTCTTGATAAAAATAAATTTTATCGAACAAAAAAAACAAAGAGGTCATATTTACAAAACAAATATAAATAACACATCCATCACCGAATTCATCACCCTCCAACTCCAAACTAATAAACACAACTACTTTAGTATCACATTGCAAGAAAACTTACCACAAACAGAGCACAAAAACCATAAACTAAAAGCCTGTCAAACAAAGAACAATTCAACTCAACAGACACATACAAATACCCATTCAAATCAAACTACCAATCTAGCTAGGATTAAAAATTGAAAATTGAAACAATCCCCTAAAAGAAGTCACAAAGTATAATAATTATGACAGAAAAATATATAAACAAAACTGACCGGATGAGAGCTATGATGATCGGGGTAGGAGTTGAGTGAGACTGAATTAGGGCAACGCGAATGTTGAGAACTTCCGGTGTAAGAAAATCCATGGAATTTCTATTCGCTCACCGGTTGTAGCTGTTTCTCCTCTTCGCTCTCGCCGGTGTCCTCGCCTCGTCGTCTTCGGTGTTCCCTCCTTGTCATCGCTCAGCTCCTCGTTAATCAGCCTCGTCGTCGCCGGTGTTCGTCAATCAGCCACGTCTCTTGAATTTCTCCGTCTCTTGAATTTGCACTTTCTCAAAACCCGGTACAGTCTAAAACACTTGATTAAATTTAATGAAAGAATTTAATGATAATTTTAATTTTGATTTTACGTCTGTTTCCTATTTATTTATATATTTAAATGATGTTCAAGAATGCAATGAACACTAGTCACAGCTAAAATGGATGGTGGATGGTTCAGGAGTATCATTTTCTGGTTTATTCCACTTAAGGGGCGTCCTTTTCCAACCAGACAAGAATCAATGCATTTAAATCCAACACTCAAAATCCGAAAGCAATATACTTCCACCCTTAAAAACCGAGACCGGGCTGCACATGCCAGCCAACAATAATGAGTCCTACTATGAATAGCAATAAATAATCAAAATATATTAAGAAATTAGCGTCTCGTCTGTCGTTCCGACGAATTTGACTCGATCGACCGCCAAACTCAAATCCGGCACCACCAACCGTTTCAAAATCCAATCTTCAACTAAAAATCAACAGACCCCTATCTTTCTCTAATCCAACGCATATTCATTTCCGAATCCGACATTGACAGTCTCAATTCGGCCACGTCACCACATCCCTCCTCTCCCTCTGGTACGACGATCCTTCCACCTGCACAACCCTCACCACCATCAATTCCTTCATCTCTGCGGCCTCCAAACCCTACTTCTACAACTCCACCGGCCAAATCGATCTCCCTAAACTCAGTTCCTTATTACTCTCTCCATCTTAATCCCAATCCCCAACCCTAATTGGCTTGTTCTACGGCCGTCGTCTGACTCATCGTCGCCCATCCATGCGCGGTACGACATCTCCCGATCCCTCTCCTCCAAATCCGAATTCAATTTCTCAGTTCGGGAGTCCCATCCTAATCTCACTTAATTTTTCTCAGTTGGGGACCCTTAAATAAAGTTATGACCTTTGTCGACATCAACGCAGATCGAAGAACCATACGAATTGGTTGATGTTATGTATTCAGATATGTATTCTCTCTCTCTATCTCTCTAAACATGTGCAAACAAGGAACGTCGTGCTACTCAATGAAAGAAAGCTCCAATCTATAATCCATAAAGTCAACCATTAACAAACAATATATTGACCATTAAGAGTAGGACACAAAGATAAAAGCTAAAATCACTCCCTCCCTACCACAACACACAGCGGGCTTCATTATTCAACGCGCACAGATCTGAACGTATACTGCAACAATATGGATGAGGAAGAAGATCCAAACACCATGGGACACCACCATCAGACGAGACTCAGGGCTAGAGGACTCTCATGCATGCTCAACACCGAGGTCTCCGCCATCCTCGCATCCATCCGACGCGTACCTCCAGAGCACCAAGGATCTCAGCTCCTCATGTCCCAGTCCGATGACCGCTACGACACCCACGCTGTCCAGTCCATCAAATCTCTCCGCGCATTCATCTTCAACCCTCCCGACGACGAATGGCGCAACATCGACCCTTGCGTCTATCTCATGCCTTTTTTAGATGTTATACAAAGCGATGACATGACCGCCACAGCCACATTGGTTGCTTTGCAGTCCGTTTTGAAGATTCTGAAGCTGCAGTTCTTTGATGAGAAGACGATCGGGGCAAGAGAAGCCGTCAATGCGGCCGTGAATGCCGTGACAGGGTGTCGGTTGGAGAAAACAGATCATGTCATGGAGGATTCGGTCCTTATCAAGCTTTTGCAGGTGCTGGTGGCCATCATGGACCACCCTGCCTCCATTTACTTGACCGATACCGCTGTGTGCACTGCGGTGAACACGTGTTTCCACGTCGTCCAGACCACGCATCGAGGTGGGTCTATGAACAAGAATGCCAGGAACAACATGCAGGAGATGATTCAAATCATATTTTCTAGGCTACCGGACATAGAAAGCACTGATTCGGACACAGAGGATGCGGATATTTGTGGGAGCTACGACGTGGAATACGGCGTCCGGTGCATTGTGGACATATTCCATCTCATGTGCAATCTGTTGAATGTGGCTGAAGTCACAGTGGAGATTGGTGCAGATGACATGCATACAGATAATATAGCACCTGATGAAGACATGCAGCTTTTCGGACTCGTGATGATTAATTATGCAATCGAGCTGGGCGGAGAAGGTATCAGGAACCATCCCAAGCTTCTGAGGATGGTGCAAGATGATCTGTGTCATCATTTGGTTCACTATGGAATGAGATCTAAGCCTCTAATCCTGTCCGTAATCTCCAGCACCATCCTGAACATCTACCACTTCATCCGCAGGTTAGGATTCGCCCCTTGATGTGTGTTTTGAGGCCATGTTTTTAAGATGGTACGCTTCCCTTTGTTTTTTTAACAGGTCGGTGCGGCTCCAACTAGAGGCGTTCTTCTTCTATGTGTTGTTCAGAGTTGCCAGAATAGGGAGCTTGGTCCTCCAGGAAGTGGCAGTGGAAGCTATTATAAACTTTGTGAGGCAGCCATCATTCATCTTTGAAGCTTATGTGAACTACGACTGCGATCCTCTCCGGTGCAATGTGTTTGAGGAGATCGGAAAGCTACTATGCAGGCAAGCCACCCCTCATGTTCCCCCCACCGCCCCGCAGACCACGGTGGCCGCAGCACATGTGAACTTCACCAGCTTACACAACCAAGCTCTGGAGGGAGTTCTCCTAGTGATACATACAATAGCTGATAGTATTGATAAGGAAGATGAGCCGAGCTCATTTGAACCTTACCCGGTGAGGATCACTGATTATAGCCCATACTGGGAAGGGAAGATCAGAACTGATGATGACGACATGGATGAGTGGGTTGAGCATGTTAGAATCTGTAAAGCCCAGAAGAAGAAGCTCAGGATCGCGGCAAACATATTCAACCGTGAGGAGAAGAAGGGGTTGGATTACTTGAAATCAGCCGGACTGATCTCAGAACCACCTGATCCCAAAGCTTATGCCTACTTCTTTAGGTACATGCCCGGGTTGGACAAAAATGTGATAGGGGATTACCTGGGAGACCCCGGTGCATTTCATCTCCAGGTCTTGAAGGACTTCACAGATACCTTCCACTTTCCTGGAGTGATTCTAGACATAGCTTTGCGAACGTATCTGGAGACTTTCAGGTTGCCAGGAGAGGCACAAAAGATACAGAGAATCCTGGAAGCATTTTCCGACAGGTTCTATGATCAGCAGTCACTGGAGCTCTTTGTGAGCAAGGATGCAGTGTATATCTTATGTTACTCGCTCATCATGCTCAACACTGATCAGCACAATCCACAAGTGAAGAAGAAGATGACTGAGGAAGAGTTCATCAGGAACAACAGGGGAATCAACGGCGGTCAGGATCTTCCTAGGGAATACTTGTCCCAGCTTTTCAGGTCTATTTCAAGTCACCCCATCTCGTTGTTTACCCAGTCTGGTATGCCGGCAGAAATGAATCCTAGTAAATGGGTAGAGCTGATATGCCATTCAAGGATCACTCAACCTTTCGTCACTTGCGATGTCTTTGACAGAAAGTTATCAAGAGACATGTTCGCAGTGATATCAGGTCCATCTGTTTCCCTTCTCAGCATGATCTTTGTCAGGACGAATGAACAAGAGATCCTCAACCACTGCATTGAAGGGTTTTTCTCCATAGTAAAAGTAGCGCAACACGGCCTCTACGACACTATTGATGAAATAGTCACCTGCTTCCACAAGGCCACCAGGCTGTTATCACCTCAAGAAATCGATCTAGCCAGTGTCCATGACCATCGGAAGAGACTAGCCACATTAGCCCTCTTCACCGTCGCAAATGACTATGGGCACAGCATTCGCGGTGGCTGGCGGGACATTGTAGAGTACTTGGTATTTTTAAAACGACAGAAGCTCATTCCTCAGTTTCTTGACGAGCCTGAAGCAGCAGTTGCATCAGCTGAGCTGGATTCGCTGCCAAGGTCTAGTTCAAGCACGTTTCAACACCGGACACTGGGCAACCGTACCACTAGCGGCATGATAGGGCGGTTCTCACATTTCCTCTCTATGGACACAATGGAAGACTCGTTGAGCTTAGACGGAGAGTACGAACAGATTCAGAAGATCATACAACAGTGCCGTATTGGGAACATATTCAGTAACAGCATAAACTTACCTGAAGACTCGTTGTTAAGCCTGGGACGAGCTCTGATATTCGCTGCAGGTGGAAAGGCGCATAAGTTTACTACATCAGTGGAAGAGGAGGACACTGTTGGGTTCTGCTGGGACTTGCTTCAGACTATCACTTCAGCTAATATGGACCGGTTCCCCGCATTCTGGCCTTCTTTCCATGATTTCCTTCTT
The DNA here is from genome assembly GCA_035048345.1 of Echeveria elegans. NCBI lineage: Eukaryota > Viridiplantae > Streptophyta > Magnoliopsida > Saxifragales > Crassulaceae > Echeveria > Echeveria elegans. Next base: position 12,780 of record JAWWMW010001454.1, read on the forward strand.
CAAGTGGCGCAGTTCCCATTATTCTCCCCGATGCCATTTGCGGAAAAGGCGATTCTAGCCATGCTGAAGATCTGCCTTAAGCTGCTGTCCTCATGCAGGGAAGAGAAGATATCTGAAGAGAACATCTTCAAGTCCATAAATCTGACGTGGAAGCTTGACAAGGAAATTTTAGACATATGTGGAGAAGCCATCACTCAGGCTGTAGGTAAAATTCTAATGGAGTACCCAGGAAATTTGCAAACACTGTTGGGGTGGAAGTCAGTGCTGCATTTGCTGTCTGTGACTGGACGACACCCTGAATCATATCCACTAGGAGTCGAAGCTCTGATTTCCCTCATGTCTGACGGAACCCACATCACTAAATACAATTATGCTTACTGCATTGACTGCGCATTCGGATTTGTGGCGCTCAAGAACAGTCCAATCGACAACAACGTGAAGTTACTGGAGCTCATGTCGAACACCGTGAATTTGTTGGTCCAATGGAACAGGAACTGCTCAGATCCTGGAAGTGGGTTTAGCATGGGGAGCAACTCTTCGTTTGAAGACAATATGAAAGCCCTCGGAGGGCCTAACTTTGCTATGAACTTGTTCGTCAAAATGGGAGAAGCGTTGAGGAAGACCAGCTTGGCGAGGAGAGAAGAGGTTCGGAACCAGGCAGTGGCGGCTCTGCATAAAAGCTTTATTCTGGCGCAGGAATTGGAAATGCCTCCGACCAACTGTATAAGCTGTTTTAACCTGGTGATCTTTGCAATGGTGGACGATCTGCATGAGAAGATGCTGGAGTATTCGAGAAGGGAGAATGCGGAGAGGGAGATGAGGACCATGGAAGGGACGCTGAAGATAGCCATGGAGTTGCTTACGGATGTGTTCTTGCATTATTTGAAGCATGTATCTGAGAGTCCTGGGTTCAGGACATTTTGGTTAGGGGTGTTGAGGAGGATGGATACATGTATGAAAGCGGATTTGGGAGCGTATGGAGAGGCGAGTTTGCAGGAAATGGTGCCGGACCTGTTGAGGAAGATTATTACAACAATGAAGGAAACAGGGATACTGATGAAGGTGGAAGGGGATGACCTGTGGGAGATTACTTACATTCAGATCCAGTGGATCGCTCCTGCACTCAAGGAAGAGCTCTTCCCTGATGAAGAATTGTAGTCTGTGAACTAGCATTGTCATGTTGCAATTTTGAAACTCGTCTTGCACATAAACTTGGAAACTTTAGATCACAAAGCTAACTTGGGCACCTAACCCTAAACCGGGGCATACAAAGATACATCACACTCAGGTTACGTTACCACGGCCAAACAAAAGATGAACAAATGGACAGCCATTATCACTTCGAAGCTTATCTTCTTCTATAACTACTCTCTCACCAAATCCATAAACAAGTTTTACAAATGCGCGCTCACTTAATTAATCTACAACACCAACTTTACACGCCAAAAACTTTACATAGCTGGTTTACAGGCAACAAGATTGTGGTAGTACTTGAGCACTTACCCAAATGGGTTCCCTCCTGCAGAGGGAAATGGGTGTGACCCAGCAGGTGCTATATAACCACCGCCCATAGATTGATTCTGATTTACGGAGCCAAAAAAAGACGA
>JAWWMW010001454.1:14486-34632 GCA_035048345.1 Echeveria elegans
AAAATGATTCGAATGAACAAAAGAAAACTAACTAAATCACAAAATCATTATAAAATTATCAAACATAACAAAATCACGATACTTTTACAATAAGCAATCCACTCCGCCACTGCTCATAGTGATGCACACAATAGCTGATATCATTGCTAAAGAAGATGAGTCGAGCTCATTTGAACCTTATCCGCTGAGGATCACTGAATACAGCCCATACTGGGAAAAAATTTCTTGTTTAAATACCCAACACACCCTGTGTCCAATGTTATCTGTTGGTCCAATGGGACAGTAACTCAGATCCTGGATGTGGGTTTAGCATGGGGAGCACCTCTTCGTTTGAAGACAATATGAAAGCCCTCGGAGGGCCTAACTTCGCCATGAACTTGTTCGTTAAAATAGGAGAAGCGTTGAGGAAGACCAGCTTAGCGAGGGAAGAGGTTCGGAACCAGGCAGTGGCAGCTCTTCATAAAAGCTTTATTGTGGCGGAGGAACTAGAAATGCCTCCGACAAATCGGAAAGAAAAAAAAAGTTGTTTTAACCTTGTGATCGTTGCGATGGTGGACGATCTGCATGAGAAGATGCTAGAGTATTCGAGGAGGGAGAACGCAGAGAGGGAGATGAGAAGTATGGAAGGGACGCTGATAGCGATGGAGTTGCTAACGGATGTGTTCTTGCATTATGTGAATCATATATCAAAGAGTCCTGGGTTCAGGACATTTTGGGTAGGGGTGTTGAGAAGGCGAGTTTGCAGGAAATGGTGCCGGACCTGTTAAGGAAAACTATTACAACAATGAAGGAAACAGGGATATTGATGAAGCTAGAAGGGGGATGACCTGTGGGAGATCACTTACAATCAGAGCCAGTGGATTGCTCCTGCACTAGAAGAAGAGCTGTTTCGTGAATTGTAGAGTGTGAAATCCCTGTTACCGGATAGTACTGTAGCAATTTATAAACACATCTTGCACACATGGAAACTTTTAATCAAATGAATAATTTATTAAGTACAATCATGCACACAACCCTAAACTGGTCATACAACGATACATACTACGGTTACATTACCTCTACCACAGCCAGCCATTATCACTTTGAAAGCTTATCTTCCTCCCTACGTTCTCTCTCCGCGAAGCCATAAACAAATATTACAAATATTACAAATAAGTGTTTGTTTCCTTAATTAATCTACAACATGAGCTTTACATGCCAAAAACTTTACACAGCTGGTTTACCGGTACCAACATCATATGCTGCATAAGATGGCCCTCATAGCTGCTTTGGATAGTACTTGAGCACTTACCCAAATGGGTTCCCTCCTGCAGAGGGATATGGGTTTGGTGCAGCAGGTGTTGCATAACCACCGCCCATAGACTGATTCTGATTTGTGGAGCCAAAAAAAGATGAGCCTGCAGCCCTCACAACCCCTTGAGGTCTACAATACAAATTAGAGAAAGAAGATGAATGACAAAAATCACAAAATAGGAATCAAGATGCAGACAACAAACTACAATTGGCCATTAAATATGGTCAATCAACCTTATAGCTGACATGCTTTGGGGTACTTGGTGGCCAAAATATTCACCTGGTCATTTGAGAGTAGATGTAGATGTCAGCAAAAATATTCAAAATAAAAGGCTTGCTGAGAGCTTGGATAAAGATGAACACAGCTTAAATAAACCATTATTCACAAGAATGCATACCAGCAGTGTAGGATGAGTCCTGTTTAGTGTAGGATGATAATTGATATTGCATGTATGCTGGAGGCACGGCAACACTGGAAGAATGCACTAACCCAGCTGGTTGCTGTGAAAAAGTTAGAAGAGCACTGTGCATGGAGGCCATGGAAGGAAACTGCATATGATGGGAACAAAGAGCAGTTACTTTTCTACCATGATTTGGGAGCAGCAAATGGCTATATTTAACAAATACTTTATTTCAATAACGAATACAACTTGGTTTGCATTGTCATTTACAGAACCGCTGAGTAACAATAACAATGTGAGCATATTAACAATAAATATTTTACAAGTCTCTCACAAAAACAGGTTTGCATGATTACAACGTTGATCATATTCCTACATGTTCACTAGAGACTAGACAAGTACAAACCACAAATCGGCTGAGAATTACCCAATACTGTTTTTTCCTTCTCAATAAATGTAGCGTCCAGTGTTACAGTACCTTAGGTGGGTTCAGATACATAATCCAGGAATCGCAAGGCTTTCCATACTGCTAATATGTTTGTGATTAAATTACTCATGGATTAAATTATACATAATCCAGTGTAGTATAGAACTTCTGTTACACCACTAATTCTGAACCTAACATGCTCGCAAACAAAAGATGCAGGTAAAACAAAACATTTAATACCGCATGTTCTGGGGCAGCTGAGTCATTTCCGAAATCAAAGGGGTTTGCTGACTTCGATGGCTGTTGTATATTATGATTCGGCTGTGTAAGGAGGCACATTTCAGCACATCACAAAGGCATCAAGTTAGTCTGAGGCAAGCAACGAATAATACAACACGAGTAAGCAAACTTACTGCTGGAACACTATACTGCATTGCAAAACCCACTCCAGCAGGGCCACTTGTGCACCAACCTTGATGAGCATTGAGTGATGGATGATAGGTTGCAGCAAAGAGATCCTAAAAGTATCATGCAACTGTGAGTTATTTGTATGCCTCATTTGACTACAAATAAAAAAAAATTACCTCAGGCAGTGCACTCCTGCCACTTGACTTTGTTTCTGCCTTTTGAGACTGTTTTTCGAAATCATCTTCTTGAGCTGGCCTTGAGACATAGGGCAGGATCTGTGCGGCTGGAAAGCTAGAGATTTGCTGAGAACTATGTATATGAGATCCGCCAGTGGGAAATGATGATTGTTGCTGCTGATGATGCGGGTCAGACCCTGATCTTGATACATTGGAGTAATTAATCGATGAAACAGAACTGACTGGAACTGCAGTGGAACCTTCAGCAGTAAATAGTGGTATAGGACCACCAGATGCAAACTTTGGATTGGCGAAATTCTGTGGCTGTCCTGATTGTGCAGGAGCAAATGAAGGTGTTGTCAGTTGTTCAAACAGCGAGTCAAAATTATTGCTCGAAGATGCTTGAACTTTGGACACTTTCGACTCTGTCGAAAAGTCAAAAGAAGCCCAGTTGTTGTTGGGAATTGAATTTGTTGGTTGCGCAGTTGTCACGAAAGAACTCGTTTGCTCAACCTGTGACATTGTAGACCCGGCAGCAGCTGGAGGCTCAGGATCAGCATCGAAGTCAATCAGACTTCCTAATGTTTCCCTTTTAGGTTCCAGCTGATTCCCATCTAGACTCCCAAAACTACTAGCCGATGCAGTTCTCTGACATAAAGAACATGAAAACAATATCTTTAACCTTAGGAACACAGGTGGTGGAAACAGAGAGCAATGAACTGAATTAGAAACAATAGGCCAAGACAAAAGCAATATCAAAGAACCATAAGAAGTGGTTGCATATTAGTTATTATTCAGCTAGTATTAAGTGTATCAGAATTCCAAGCATAACATACTGATGTGTACTATAAAGACTTGCAAACAGTACACTTGCCCCACTAATGAAAATTTGATTTGTCGCTGCTGGCTACAAATTCATTTAGTTAAAACAGGGAATTGTTGTAAAAAAAGGACGGAATCACTGAAAACAATGCTTACGGTAGTTTCAGTTCAACATATAACTTTTCTGAAAATCCCAACTTGCATCTGGCTATAATACTACAAAGACAGTTTGACTTGTCGTGATGTCGATGTCGCCAAAAAATAATTAAACCAACTATAGATAAACAGTCATCAGAAAAACTGAATTTGAACAGAAAATAGATGGTGCAGTTTTGGCGAACCAAAATTTGTTTAAAAATAGAAAATATGTAGATGCACATATAACTGAAATAGAAAGCAGTACTCACCGCTCCATGAATAGGAGCATCAGCTACACGGATACCATTCTGTTTTGGGGGATCGATCTTCGGTGGGGTGACATTATCTCTCAATATCTCTCTTACAGGTCGTATAACAGGACTTGACATCTGGATATCCTTTTGATGGTCAGGTGAGCGGCCTTCTGACAATGAATCTCCATCAGATGTTTTGCTATCTTCTGGCTTTCTTGTACCACTAAATCTGTCCTCCCGACGCCAGTCATTGACTACCTCACCACGACCGGGACTTCTTCCATGGTCACTGGAATACCTACTCTCTCTATCGTGCCCAGGACTTTTTTCATCATACCTCGAGAAGCTATCATCACTCCTACCAGCAGGACTAGGCCTGTCGTTGCGTCTATGATTGTATGTGTCTTCATAAGGGGGGCTCCTAGATCCACCCCGGAATGTGTCACTCATGTTTTCATAGGCATCATCTCCCTACAGAAAACACCTCAATAATTACCAGAATACAGTAATCTAAAAGAAAATGTGTGGCAAATGACGATACTGAACAAAGAAAGAAAATTGAGCCAATTATGGAACTTAGGTAAATGACAGAAACAGTTACAGTGATGCATCGAAATTTGACAGATATGATCTTACAAAAAGTAAATGGAGCGTGGATCACTCACAAGTCAAAACTTCAAGGAGAAAGAAGACTCTTAAAAGAACACCTGATGCAAACAAGTAGGTAAATGGCATACCCTTGGAGGCTTTTCGGAACTCTTTTCTCCACTAAATCTTCTGTCAACATAGACATGCCTGATGAAGTCCCTGAGCCGTTCAACGTTACTGAACAGAAAAATATCATAATTCAATCATCAGCATGCAAGTTAACTCCACAACAGGAACAGCCAGGAGAGAGTACCAACCTGTTATTAGGGTATGAATGCCGCTGTGAGTCCCAATCTTTGAAATATATACTCCTTGCAAGCTTTTGAAAGTAAATGAATGATTATGCTTTGGACACCTCGCGGCCAACATAATAAACAAGAATAAGAAAAGCATAAAGTTGTTACCTCGTTTCCTCCGCTTTGAAGAGCAGCAACTTCTTGAGATGTAAATTTTGCCATAGACACTGATTTTACCCGGTGTGTAAATTCGCGACTGAAATAAATATATCAATCAGCGTCTTTCTGGGCGAATTTGTTAGAACTTTTATGTCAGAGACAATGTCAACTGGCCATCAATTTCTAATTTTCATAATAAACTTGATGATAACAAATGATAAAATAGTGCTTCACAACTGGAGCAATAAAAATGCGAATATATCACATCAAAACTCACTGTATTCCACTGCATGTCGTGCAGACAAATGTCCAGAAATTTGTACATACATACTGCGGTCCCTGTTAGAACGGAAATGAGCCAATCAAAACTCTATTAACAAGAAATATCTTGGTAACAACAACTTTTGTGATAATATGAACATCACAATGCAATGAGCTATTATGGTCACAGTCACGAGTTAACAAAAGTTAATAATTGTTAATTATGGTTCCAATTTAGATCAGATAAGAAAATGCAATCAACTCAACATACCAAACTGTTACAATTGATGCATTTCTTGTTTGCAGGTAGCTTAAGAAGATTTCTAATAGTCCTTTCATTCTTTTCATCTTCCTTAAACCTGCTAGTCATTGCAGTATGACCTCTGCAGCCCACCTAGACAGCAGCACAAAGTAAAGGGAAACATTCAATGCCCAGAGGACTCAACTGATGCAACAACATTCAACCAGCACATCAATTCCAAAGATTCAGCCATAAAAAACAAATATCCAAATCCTAACAAAATATCCTAAAAGAGACAAATCATCAATGACTCTTAAGTTTCTTACGCAGAAGCAAATCGATTTCCGAGACAGCAGATCCGGCGGGATTCAAACCTAGCCGAAGCAGAAACAGTAAATCGAACCTCGAATTCACGAGGCGCTGCGGATGTGGGATGATACGAGACCAATAAAATCAAAACGGTGGGATGCAACGTAGAGAGAGAGAGAGAGTCGTCTCGCGTGGCGCTGGACTGGTTGGGGACTAAGCGACGACGAAATCCTACTCATTTGAAGAAAAAAAAAAGCGATTTCCTTCGCGTTTCGCGGTGTTTTGCTGTCGTTTAGGAGGCATGCCGGTGGGGTTGGAAACAGCTAAATAGTACTCTACTAGAAAGTAAATACAATTGTGCCGACATGACCCGTTCGCCAGTGGTGGCGGCTTGACCCGATTCTTAACTTTACTGCTCCCCCATTAATCAACCATGCGTTTTATCTTTTACTTACTCTATATATTTTTTTTCCTTCATATTTTCTATTTTAAGAAGTCATTTTTATATGATTCATTGTGTTGTCTTTCTTTTTATATATAAGCGTCTCTTAAATTGTTTGTTCTAATTTTCTTTTGTAGTAATATTTTTTTCATATTTTATAGCATACATTGCACTCTTATTTCTAATTTATTTTTCACTCACGTAATTTTATCTTATTTTCACTTTTATACTTTCATTATTTATTAATAATTGTATCTCAAATCAAACAAGAAGAACATTTCAAGAAGACGGGGTATGTTCTTTAAGGCTTAAATCTGCAACTAAAAATTCAATCTATTTCAATCCTACAAGTTTCGGTAAAAAATTATATTTAACAAAGTGTGGAGTACAGTTATTTATGATTGTATTTATTAAACTATTACAAAATTTTATACATTTTTATTCATCATGTCGTCTTCTTTATAGCAATAGAATTTATGAATTCAGAATGTGCAATACAGTTCAGTTCAACTAGTTTCATTTCATTTCAACTATTTCAAAATTAAGCCCTAAAGAACACGACGGAGTATAATTCAATATGAATTAATAACACAAAACAAAAATTTGATATTATGATAGTTTTAGTCACACATATTTTTTCCTTTTTATTTTAATATCCATTTATTTCGTTTCATTAACTTTAAGCATTTGTACGTGTTTTGGATTTAAATATCTCTTTGGGACTCATCTAGACTTGATTATTGCGTATCAATGTCACTTTGTTTTGGCAGTTTTGTACCAGGAACAATAGGATTTTTTTACAGAATTTGAATTCCACATACTCAATTTTTCCAACACATCCCTTATATATTTTTATCTATATAAATAATAAAATAATTATTCTCAACCACACATTCAACGACGAAATTTTAGTGGCTAAAACTCAAAAGTCATCATTAAAACCTTAAGACCTTCTTTTCACCCATTACTCATTCGACGATGAAATTTTAACAGTCGCCGCTAAAATCTTAAGACCTCTATCACTCATTCAACGAAATTTTTTCAATAGTTGTCGTTAAAACCATAAGACCTTTTTCCCCCACACTCATTCAGTGACGAAACTTTAACAGTGGTCGCTAAAACCTTTTGACCTCTCACCTTCAAAGACGTAACATTAAACATCATCGCTAAAATCTTATGACCTCCTTTTCATCCATTACCCATTCAGCAATGAAATTTTAGTAGTCGTCGCTAAAACCTTATGACCTCTATCACTCATTCAACAACAAAATTTTAATAGTCGCCGTTAAAACCATATGACCTCTTTTCTCCCATCATCCATTCAGTGACGAAACTTTAACAGTCGTCGCTAAAACCTTTTGATCTCTCACCTATTCAAAGACAAAACATTAAACATCATTGCTAAAACATTAAATCAAAATCATCAATTTTGTAGGAGATTTTAAAAACGAGTCAACAAGCACATGTTCCCGCCGCATCATCGTCAGGACAACGGATGCCTCCTCTAATTTTCACAAAAAGGGCTCTGTTTCTCACTATGATCAACCTCCACGCCATGGAAGTATTTCGTATTTCCCAAGTTTGACATTTCAAACTCATTCTTCATAGAGTTCTGGAACAGGTCACACATTTGAATATCATTACTTATGTAAATGAGATCATCAACATATAGACTCAGAATAAGAAGTTTCTTCTCAATTACTTTTACTATTAAGATGTGATCTTGATTTTTGCTAGTAAACCATTATTGGCATTGCTCAAAGTACATCTTGATTCTAGAGTACGTACTACGTACCAAGCTCAAGGGGCAAGGGGCCTGTTTCAAGCCATACAATGATTTATTAAGTCGAAAAAGTTTGTTCTTACTCCATAATTCCACATATCCCTTTAGTTGTTCAGCATATACTGCATCTTTCTATTCACCGAATAAAAATGCTTAACTTCACATCCAATTGACTAACCCATCCATATATTGAAGCCACCACTAGCATGATACGCATATTATTTCTGCAAACTACTGGAGCATAACTAGTGGTTAAGTTCAAATGACATACTCCCTCCGTTTCATTATATAGATCTCATTTGAAGTTTGGCACGATTTTAAAAAAAATTATATTATGTGAGGTAAAAGTAGAAAAGAGAATGAGTGGAAAGTGAATAGATTGGAGAAAGAGTGTAAATGTGAGTAAAAAAATTTCATATAAGGAAAGAGAACTTATATTTTGAAATGCCTAAAAAAGAAAGGGACACTATTTAATGGGAAGGAGGGAGTATTACAATTTACATGTGACGCTTTGTGACGATAAAACTAATGGAGCTGGCCCTCAATGACTCAATGTTTAAAGCAAAAAATCAGTCTATTTACAGATAGTCAAAATAAAAATTGGTATAATGAATGATTAAATCTAAAGAAAAATTAGTGTAATCACCTGTAATACAAACATTTAGTTTTAACCATATGTAAGACACACATAATTTTTCTTTCACCACTTAACAATCCGGCAAGTATTACGACAATTTTAATCAAAATAATTATTAATAATTTAAAATTGAAAAAAAAAACTCTTTTGTAAATTATAACACAGAAAATCAAAAAAATTCTGAAAATTCCATAAAAATTAGAAAATATATTTACGATATTTTATGAAAAATAATGTATTTTCCTAATATTTTTCAATTTATTCATGTATAAACAAAATTTTCCAAATATATAAACTATTATTTGATTTTGGAAGAATTAAACATGTTAAATTATGTTAATGATTATTCAAATTTATCAAATACTGTAGAACATATAGATATAGTTGTTCCTTTTTCAGGTCGGTTAATTCTTACGTATGATTAAAACTAAATATATTTATATTATGCTTAAAATAAATTTTCATTTAACTATTTTATTTTTATAACGTTTGATGGATTCTCACTTCCATTTCTATATTATTTGGGACTTTGAATTAGCGTGCAAGTTTCTGATTACATCCCTCTTCTTCTGCCTTCGTACCACCTCACGTCATATCTCTACCGTCTGTCCGGTCCCACCCCCGACTCCAACTAAATCCATTTGACAGATCCGGTGAAATCCTCCCTACAATAGCCCGTCCTCGTCATCATCGTCTCCTGTCGGTCGGCGTCGAATTTTTGCCCTAGTCAGCAATGAAATCGTCATCGTACCGCGATCGTACTCAGGAGTTCCAAAATGTAGCCGAGAGGTTGAAGAAGTCGATTTCATCATCTTCCACTTCCAGTGGCGGACAAAAGGCCGATGCCGCAGCGGCAGGAGGAGGTAGATCGGCGGTCGCTATTCAATCCGAGTTTAACAAGCGAGCTTCTAAGATCGGGTATGGGATTCATCAGACTTCTCAGAAGCTCTCCAAGCTTGCTAAATGTGAGTCTCTTTCGTACCTGCTAATGCTATACTCAACTTCCCTTTGATCTGCTCTGCTTCTGTGCATGTTGTAATTGTTATGGATAATTGTTACTATAGCCGTATGTTACTCAACTGGCCAAGTTCGTCATTGAAAGACCTTCACTGGATTGGTCATTTAGCATGCAGTCATTGTATAAACAACATCTGATTACATGATGATTTCTAAATCCTTAGTGGCAAAGAGGACATCAGTGTTTGACGATCCAACTGTCGAGATCCAGGAGCTGACGGCATTAATCAAGCAGGATATTACTGCTCTCAATTCAGCTGTCGTAGACTTGCAACTCCTCTGTAATTCTCAGAATGACAGTGGAGACATATCAAGTGACACCACTACACACTCAACCACCGTGGTCGACAACCTCAAGAATCGTTTGATGAGCACCACTAAGGAATTCAAAGAGGTGCTTACCAAGCGAACTGAGGTACACCTCGCGGTTGCCGCTCTAAATAATTAAGCTATTCATTTTTGGCAATTGAATCTTGAACGAATTATGTGAATTTTTCATGCGTGCAGAACTTAAAGGTTCATGAGGGCAGACGACAGATATTTTCTTCGACTGCCTCAAAGGATTCTTCAAACCCATTTGTTCGTCAACGCCCTCTAGCTAATAGATCAGATTCAAGTGCATCAGCTTCCCCTCCTCCCTGGGCCAATGGAGAATCATCAGCGTCACAAGTTTTCTCAAGGTGAGTTTTAATGTTAAACGAAATTTATATATTATTAATAGAATAAATCGTTACTTTCTGAATGTTAGTGCTGATTGATGAGATACATATTACAGTAATTCCGTGTGCTACATTAACCATATAGTCTGCCATAATTAATATCACCACAGGACGTATTTTGTTTGCAATTTCATCTGCCACTTGCTTCTATTTTTTCTTCTGTTTAAATTGTGTAGACCACAATTGTGTGAGTGTGTTCCGATAACATTAAAAATCAAGCAATTTAGCATAATGGAAGGAAATAGGTTATCTTAGAACTGGTTTTGACTATGAGGCTGTTTACAACCTTTGGTATTTAGGAAGCATGCAAATGTTGCGTCCCAGCCATTGCTGCAGCAACAGCAACAACAGTCTCAGCAGATGGTCCCACTACAAGATACATACATGGATAGCAGAGCGGAAGCTCTTCAAAATGTAGAGTCTACCATTCACGAGTTGGGAAATATATTCACTCAGTTGGCGACCATGGTCTCACAGCAGGGGGAGCTTGCTATTAGGTTTGTTACTCATCACTTCAGTTACTGTATAGTTGTTGATCCAATATTATCATGGCTACTCACAGTCAGAAAATTGTTTCCTGTCATCCTAATATTCCATCTATGCAGAGAATTCATCCTTAATGACTTGTGGATCTGAATACTTGCAGAATTGATGAAAACATGGAAGACACACTGGCCAATGTGGAGGGAGCTCAGGGGCAATTGATGCGATACTTGACCAGCATATCCTCCAATAGATGGCTGATGATCAAGATATTCTTTGTATTGGTGGTATTTCTCATGATCTTCTTATTTTTTGTCGCTTGAGGCAAGCACTTTGTAAAACAACTCATAGGTTGAAACTGCAAGAGGCAATATGTATTACTTTTTGAAGTGTGTGCAGATACCGTAACAAAGAACATCGACTTGTATTAGATGCCTTTGATCACCAGCTATCATTGAAGTTTTGCCCAACAGATCTCCAATCTAATCACAACAGTGACTTGGCTTGAAGTTTATTGAACTGTGTGATACAAGCACATGTCTGAAACATAGTTTCCATCTTAAAAGGATTAATGATACGACAGATTACAAGTGAATTGTCTACATCTAGTAGTAATGCAAAACGACTGTATAATACCGAGCAAGCAAAATTTCATTATTCCTTAAAGTCATCCTTGTCGTCTGCTGGGATGGACCTGTTCCTCCAGAACACGGCCAAGGCACTGCCACCAAGCTGTGATAAGAAAGGAGTGTGGTTGAAATATCTATCCAAGGCCACCATAGAATGTAGAGATGCAGAAGTGTTAAGATATCTTACCGCCATACACACAACGCTCACCGCGGATGGTACAGCTACGAGTGGATCTGTGAAATGCTTCTGAGCAAGTAAAAATCCAAGGGCTGAGCTCTGCGCAAGAGATGGAAATAACAAAGTCAATATTTCGGATATAAGAAGCTTAAATTGTCAGGTAGAACGCTGAATACCTGCATTCCACATTCAATCGATATTGTGCGAGACGTAGACTCTCCAAATGACAGTCTAGATAACCAATATCCGAGTGCAAATGCAGCACCATGCAATAAAGCCACTGGCAGTAGCAGCTGGGTACCCTGAGTTTTCAATACATCTGCCACTTGACCAATCTACAGAGATAAAAGCAAGTATGAGTTTTATGATGGTGCAACTAAAACTTGTCAGGCCCGAACGATGGGTATCCAAAAACCAAAACAACTGAATATACATGAGTTTAAAAGGTTGACGGACACTTACAGGACTTGCGCAGAGCAAAGTAGTAAGAATGACCCCGATCAAAGGAGTCACCGTGATTATATTTGCCGTAAATTTGGGGAAGAACTCATTTGCTAGAACTGCAATGTACAGTTAGCAAAATGCATGCCCGTCATAAGTAGTAACATAAATCAATCAACTTAAGAAACTTAGGTCCAAAAAAAAAACTTCAGAAACTTAAGAATTCAGGTTACCTCCAAGAATTGTTGGTACCAAAACGACCTGAAATGTGCTGAGAGCAAGTCCCTGCACATAAAAAGAAATTTATAGACCACTACGGCCAGTCCTACCAAATTGTGAAAACCAACCTAACTTGCCGGCAAATGCTAAGAAATATAAAATTTTTAACAAAGGTAGATGGCATGCACTCATGAAGTTCCAAAGATAGTGAAGCATATTATTCAAACCTCAAATGCAATAAAACAATGGCAAGTGGAAAAAAGCATACTTACTGCAGCATCAACAGGGACAAGCTGTCCCGCCAAAAGTTTTGTCAAAAGAGGAGTCATAATTATGGCTCCAATAGTCGAGCACCTAATGAAAGTTCGAAACAAGGTCAGAGAAGGATGAAGAAGTTTTCAGAGGACTAAATTCATGTTATTGTATCAACTATTCCATAGCCAATCAAGAGTACGTTCCAAGTAAAAAAATATCCGAATATTTTCTTTTTCCTCTGCTCAGCAATTACGTTCAGACTGCGGGGCAGCACTTATGCATGAAGGAAAGAAGACAGATTTCAAGCAAGACTAATGATAATAATTAACCTGTGTCTTTTTATGTAAAATAATTATATAGTTGATGGAATCCAGAACACAGGCCCAGACCTAAAAGATATGTGCCTCTTTGACCAACGAGCACATGGTAATTCATCAGTAAAAGGCGAACGAGTAGTTCACTATGATCTCATTGCAAGGATGTTAAAATGTTAATTAATTGCATCCTGACATTAATTGAACAAATATCTAAGTTCTGCTTACGTTGTCATTAGCACAGAAAGTGCAACATTTCCCTTAGATATGTATGTAGCCACGTTTGATGCCTGACCTCCAGGGCAACACGAAACCAGAATAAGACCAGTAGCAAGTGGCGCAGAGAGTTTAAGGTACTGAAAATACAGGTAATGAAGTTAGCCAAAATGAACAATAAATGAATTTTTTCCCCTTTCTTTAACATTATATGCATACCTTTGCGATTAGAAATCCAAGGACCGGCTTGATCGCGTACTGCGCAATGAATCCTACACCCACCTAAAAAATAGATGAATCAGCAATGAACATAACATTCATTTCACTTTTCACATGACGTGAAGTTCATGAAAACTAGCAGTGTCTCACAGTCCAAGGATTCCTAAGACAACGTCTGAAGTCTTCAAACGTCAATGTCAGTCCCATGGACAACATAAGGAAACCCAGTCCAACAGTGAACAGATCAGTTTCCAGCCAGGTAACCTGTTGTACGAGCAACCGTATATAAAAACAAGCTCCAACATGAAAAGCACAATACCACTCGAGTGTCCTCACCTATTTGCAAGAAGTTAGTTAAAGAGTAAACATACCGCTGAAGGTTTGTAGATACCAATTATTGTGCCTATTATGACCTGCAGTGCAGAATGAGAAAATGTCAGGAGGTGCTGTTAATCATATTCATATTAATCCTACGTTTATGAAATAAAGATATACCCAGAGAGGGAAAAGGGTGGTCAATGTTTCGATAACTTTCTCATATTGGCTCATTTCAGTGGAAGGGGCATCAGGAACATTTCCAGCAGCATCAGCTGTTGCATTACACAAAACTCGTGCACCCCTGAATATTCGGAGTATCAGAGTTGGAGCATCATATAAACAAGTAAAAGTCCAAGGTAAGCAGAAGAAAATAAATATAAATCGAATGATTTGTATAAGCCTCTTATGCGCTGTTTGATTTGTGAAAAATCCAATGGATGTAAAGAAAATTGGAAAGTGAAAACTTAACACAAACCTTTAATAAACTTTCCATCAAATGTTCCATAAGAAACTAATTTCGGCTAAACTTTCCATTTCATATTTTCAAAGATCCAAACGGAGCGTTCGGGAGATGGGAAATGAAAAGCATAGGTAGAAAGCCACGGATGGGAATACCTGGGGTAGAGAGAAATCAAAGGAGCAGAGGGTTGAGACTGGAATTTGGCTTGAATGGAGAAGCATAAAGGTGTGTCATTTGACACGCCTGATGAAATGAAAACAGTGAGAATGAGCATGATGAATGTTCAGTGCAAATTACAATGAATAATAGACCTTATGGAAAGACATACTGAAATTGGGCTGTAGAGTCCTCGCCGGCAGGCGAAGCCCCATACTGTGCAGTGCGTCAGGTGTTCTGAGCTTGCAGTGGCCAGCAACTAATCTGGAAATGGTGGCCATTGATTGAATTTGAGGAAGAAGAAGAGTGCGAAGGGGATGGGAGCCTAGCCTGGGCTAGGGTTGATGAACGAGACTGTAGAGTAGAGCTAAGAAGAAGGGAAGAGAAGTGAAGTGAAGTGAAGACAAGAGAAAAAGAAGATATTGTTGGGTGGGAAAAAAAAAAGGAAGGAGGAGAGCCACACAAAGTGCAGTGCCAGTCGACAACGGGGAAAGAGAGATCGGGTTCAACGTCATTCAATGTGTTTTGTGTTTGCATTCCTGCGATAGATTTACAGCTCTTTAATGTTTCCATTCACTCATTCTAGTCGCTGTTTGTCTGATCTGGTGTCGTTTTTGCTGATAATTCAGCCACCTCTCCACTCCCCTGCCTATTTATGTCCAGATGCTTAAACTTGAATAATTCTTATTCATATTCCAGAATCTATATTTTGTTGAGACAGGTCATCTGAACGCAGTTGCAAAATTATTACACTTGTGGATGTGAACCTTCAAACCTACCATAAACTGCATTTGCAAAATTATTACACTTGTGGTTGTGAACCTTCAAATCTACCATAAACTGCTCATTCTCTCTATTCCCAGATGATTCACCCCCCTCCTTTTTTTTTTAATTTCACCAGCATTTCTTCGTCAAAAGTCAGAATCGAAATCGAAATCTCAATTCGATCCACCAGTAACATCCAAAATTTTATAATGAATATAAAATAAATGAGACAAGTATATCTTGTATTTTGTTGCTTTTGCAAGTTGCGTATACAATCTCTATTGATACTCTGATTCTACGGCTTGTTGACATCGTTTGATTTGATTTGTTGACATCGGTGAGGGTCTTGATGACTTGTTCCCGTTCGAACGTTACTTTGTGTTTGATGTCGGCGAGGGTCTTGATGACTTGATCCCAACTGGACGTTGTTGAGTTTTGTTTGACGCTGGACGAGGGTCGCGATAACTTGATCTCACTTGGACGTTGTTGAGTTTTGTTTGAAGTCGGCGATGGTCGCGATGACTTGATCTCACTTGGACGTTGATTTGTATTTGACCAAGAACTTCTGACTGCTTTTCTTCTGACAGGTGGTGCTGAATTTGCGCACTTGTTGACTGCAGGAAGGTGGATGCGTGGTGCAGAATTTTCTCCCCTCTTCTCAAAATCTTCAGACTTTTCAGAATTCATGAAAATGAGGCTGAAACTCTCTATTTATAGAAACTTAGCAAGCTTATGATACCGGACTTCGTGGGCTCAAGTGCTTGTCGGCCCAAGACTTCTTTCCTTGACCCAAATCTCTTTTATTCACCGGGCTGGCCCAAATTTCATTAAATTAATTAAATTGAATTAAAATTTCATATTAATTCAAAGTAATTGATTCAAGATTGTTTGAATCAATTAAATTGAATTGAAATTTCGTATTAATATAAAATTACTTTTCGGCACAAAAATTGAAATTTTGATACTTACAAATTGCCCCCTCATGACCATGTTGCGCGACAATGTTTTCGGTGTTTGGTGCAGTGAGGTCATGAGCGTTGACTTAGTGTTTGTATGAATCGTCCGGCTTTGTTAGACCATTCATCTTAGTCGTCCTATTGTTGTCCAACTTGGCGATCGACTTCAGTTTGTTGTTGAAACATTTCTTCCATGTTGTTGTTTGTCGAGTCCATCTGTTGTTGTCCAACTTGGTGGTTGACTCTGAATTGTGCGAGCTGCGAACTTGTCGTAGAAGTGTCTCATTCGGGTGTGTGTCATTCCATCTGACATGGTCTTTTCTTGGTCAAACACTTTTTTTTCTGTGGACGAGAGTTTGACACTTGGCGATGAGCTGAAGTTGTGGATTGACTTACTTCCTTGATTTTCTTCTGGTCACAACACTCCATATAACATCGTCCTCGTGCGAATGTTGAGCCTTTCTCTGCAAGGTACCAGTGGAATCTTCTTTCGGCGTAGTACTGCATGTCAGCTTCTTTGACTCAGCTGCGGTGGGTGGCTTTGACATTCATATTTTTACTGGCTGTAGGGTACCAAATTGGATTGTTTGCTCGGACCATTCCTGAGACTTGTCCGGCGAACCATCATGAGTCGTGACTGATGCGTGATTTTCTTCTATTATTTCGTCCGCGTCTAGTAGGACGCTTCCCTCTTGGATTAATCTAGCTCATGATGAACTCCTTGAGAGTGATGCAGTTTCGAGATTGTGGCTGACAAATCTATGGTAGCGACAATATTTGGGGTCATTTGTTTTGTTGACTTTGTCCGGACGCTTTGCCTCCGGCATTTTGATGATGTCTTTCTTTAACAGATCATCTAGCATGCCTGAGAGATCCGAGTCAGGAAAAGGATATTTCTTTGCTTGTAGCTCTTTCAAAGAGGGCTAGACACGCTTGAAGTCTTTTGGTGTAGCATTTTTATGAAGAGTGTTATCGGTTGAGACACGCGTAGCCAACTCTTGGAAGTTTCTGGATTTATTACCCTTGAGGATGTACAACAGCTCCCAGTTCATCCCATCAATGCACATCTCTACTGCAGAGGTTTCACTGATGCAATCTTTACATTCAAGGCACAGTGCACGCCAGCGGTTGTTGTAGTCCACAACTTTTTCGTGTTTGTCAGCTCACTCATGCTGACGATACGCCTTGTGCTGTAGAACCGGTTGGAGAACTCATCCTCCATCTGCCCCAGCTGTCAATTGACTCTGCATCCAAGTCTGTGTACCAGTCGAATGCAATGCTTTTCAAGGACCGAATGAACTATTTTACTGACAGATCGCCCTCCGTGCCAGCGTTGTTGCATGTCTCCACGAAGTGACCCATATTCTGCTTGAGGTTTCCCTTCCCATCGAACTGCTGGAACTTTGCTCGTTGGTATCCCCGTGGCATGCGCAGATTATCGATGCGTTTGCTGTAAGGCTTGGTGTACCATGCACCACCAGTCGAGTTGTCGGTAAGCTGGGTTTTGACTACATTGACAATCAATACTTCCAATCGTTTTTTATTGAACGCGATGTCTTCAACTTTGACGATCTCTGCAGAGGTTGTTTTGTCACCTTTACCGTCTTCAGGCGTGAGTGTTGGAGCGATTTCGTCAATCTTCAGTTTGTCGAGACTGACTACTTCTTTCTGAAGATCCTCTATCTTCTTGTTCCTCTCTTCATTTTCCTTCAAGACTTTTTCGAGAATCTTTCTCATCTCCTGCATCTGTTCCTTCAGGGTTGTAACGCCTACAGTGAGGACATAAGTTGTGCAGTTAGGTCGGGACACTTCAGCCGCTTTTGGAGTAGTCACCTTCATATTTGGCGAAGATGTTTTGGCTACGGCAGTGTCCACCTTCATATTTGGTGAAGGTGTCTTGGCCATCAGAGTGTTCCCTGTTAATGACTTTGAGTCGATGAGAGTCGTGGCTGCTGCCATGATGGAGGAAGCAATGTAGGTGCGCTTCTTTGTTGTCACCTTTGTGCTGGCAGGCTGGTAGCCGCTGCATTGATAGTCATCCTCCTTAATATTGCTCTGGTGCAGACGCCTGAGTGTGGCACGTCGGTTGCTGTGGCTTGTTGAGCTACGACAACAACGTATGATTGCTTCGGGATGGAAGGACTGGTTGACTGAGCAGACATTGCTTCCTTTGTGTTGTAGAGAGAGGTAGAGATTTTCACGTAGGGTTCACCAAATTTTGTAACGTCCAAAATTTTATAAAGAATATAAAATAGAGGAGACAAATATATCTTGTATTTTGTTGCTTTTGCAAGTTGTGTATACAATCTCTATTGATCTTCTGATTCTACGACTTGTTGACTTCGTTTGATTTGATTTGTTGACGTCGGCGAGGGTCTTGATGACTTGTTTTCATTCGAACGTTACTTTGTGTTTGACGTCGACAGGGGGTCTTGATGACTTGATCCCACCTGGACGTTGTTGAGTTTTGTTTGACGCCGGCGATTGTTTGAATCAATTAAATTGAATTAAAATTTTGTATTAATTCAAAATAATTAATTAAAATTACTTTTCGGCACAAATTGAAATTTTGGTGCGTACACCACCATTTCTAGAATTTTCAAAATGAACACCACCGCAACACGCCCGCTTCTTTTCGGTGTCAACTCCTCGTCACCGAAACCAAATACATGCGACGGGGGATGATCAAGCGCATAAGCTATTAACTTATCATCTTCATGGCGGTCAATATTAACTTCTCAGCACATCCATCGCCTTAGGACAAGCGCATCTGAAGGATTACTGCTTATGATATATACACGATTCGATACAAGTGGATGTCGAGTAACTATATAGCAATAGTATACACGGTATTTGATTTTTGTTGTGTTTGGATTACAATTGATAACATTTATTTTTAGATGGTTTATTCTTTATTGTACATAATGTCATTGGATTACAACTCATTTTTCTTCGTCAAAAATATGCATATATATATATATATATGTATTAGGGTTTATTATCGGAAATCACCCGTAAAATACGAGTGTTTTCAAAAGGCACTCGTAAAATTCGATATTCCTCAGACACATCCGTTAAAATATATTTTCTTTACTAAAAACCACTCATAAAATATCAAATTAAATTTATAATTTTTTTTGTTATAGAATAATTTTATTTATTAAATATGACACTAAATGGATGACTTTTTAATATTTGGTTTCTAAAGTTTTGAATGTTTTGAGTTTTTGTTATTTTTTATGAATCGTTTTGAACAAATGTATGTTTTAAATTGCCGTTGGGTAAGTTTTTACAGGATTTTTTTAATGGGTGGGTTTTGATAAAAATAAATTTTATCGGTGTGTCTGAGTAATATCGAGTTTTACGGGTGACTTTTGAAAAAAATACGTATTTTACGGGTGGTTTCCGGTAATTAACCCCTACATAATACTATCTATCTATATCTATATATCATCCACACATTCAGCAATGAAATTTTTCATCACTAAAATCTAATTAGACGTCGCTAAAACCTAATGACCTTCTTTTCAGTAGCGAAACATTAACAGTCGTCGCCTTATGACCTCCCAATTCAGCGACGAAACTTTAACCGTCGTCGCTAAAACCTTGTAACCACTCAATTCAGCGACGAAACTTTAAAAGTCATTGTAATAATCTTATGACCTCCTCTCCACTCATCACTCATTCAGCGACGAAACTTTAACAGTCGTCACTAAACCTTATGACCTCCTTTACACACATCACCCAAACTTTAACATTCGTCGCTAAAACTCATCCATTTGTGATGCACCTGTCGTTGCAATAACCGCATCATCTGTTGCTAAAACTCATTCCTCCCTTTTTCGACTTTCGAAAAATAAAGAATCATAGATGATGAAAAGTGAAATGGGAAACGTTGAAAAATTTGTGGGGAATCGAATCAAGACATACGAATCAAAATTACCAAATTTATCAGAGATTTCGAAAGCGAGGCAACAAGTGCATATTTCCACCGCATCAACTTTGGGATGACGGTTGCTTCCTCTAGTTTATACTATAATAGAATATGGTGCATCATCAAATATACACTCCCTGTCTTTTCCTGCCCTCCACAAATAAATTACCAAGCTACCCTCTTTCCCCGTGTAGTGCATGAGACATCAATTGACGAGGTTGCTGAAGGCGTC
>JAWWMW010001456.1:0-14396 GCA_035048345.1 Echeveria elegans
CATTGAAATGGCCTGGCCTTTTTATATTCGTATATATTGGTGTCCATAACAGTTCAGTAGGTTGACTTGAGTTATTTAAAACAAATATACGTTACACTGCGTTACATATATTTGATAATTGGGCAGCGGAGTATTAGTATATCCATCAGACGTCTTTCCATCCCAGGTGCATCCGTTTCCTCTTTTGACAACGGACTCTTTTACTGCTGGTCTCCAGGCTGCTGTGGGGAGGCTCAAATTTGGATCCTTGAGAATCCTAAGAATATGTAGGTGTGTGTATCAACAGTACTTACCAGCCCGCCAAAAAAGGAACTGCATAGTGAATGATTGTCCTACGTTATGTTGAGCATGTTATACTGTTATCACCTACTTTTCTAATAATCGTAGCTATTTGGAAACAAAATTTGTAATGTCTAGTGAGTTAGAGTCAGCCTTCGATTTGTGACTTGGGCTATGGCCTTACTGTAGCTTGGTGAAAGCAAAGCATCCACACTATTGACCAAATTTCCGTCAACTTTTCTTTTAGGATGTTCTTTTTTGTTTGTCAACTTTTCTTCTTTTTTTTTCACATTTAGTTTAAATACGTGAATCTCAACCACATAATTTTGTACATCTTGTTACCTTAATTGATGTGATTTCTATCAGCTAGGACAAATAAAAAAATAGTTAGATTTAATTTTAAATATAATAATATGCATATCAAAATGTAGATCTTGCGAAATGAGGTTGGATCAGTTGGTTTAGATCTTTGATTTGGAAACTCAAGGTCATGGCTTGAATATCCAAAATTGCATGTTTTCCTCACTTATGTATAAGAATTTGTTATCAGTCCCACATAGTGTGGACATTAGTGATTTCCCGCACGGGGTTGGTATATTCGTGACAGGATAGTTGATTTGGATTAGGGTTGTTATCAGTCCCTAAACCCTAAACTATGAATGATATGAAAGAGGTTTATATATTCATCATTTGCAGGATCGTTGGAGCATGAATGATATGCTGCTCACTTTCAGCTATGTCAATGTCAGAAATTTTTGCCATAAGTTTTACCCCAAAAAAAATGCCACACAATATTGTTTACCGGACACTTGAGAAAGAAATCAAACGCAATATTGTTGGCTAACGAAAGTTGTTTGGCTATTTAAGCCATACCATATATCAGCAATTGTCAGGGGTAACAAGCAAAACCAACCAAATGGAGCAGCTTCAAACCATTATTCATTTGTCACTCCCCAAACTTCCTAAGTTTAATGCGCTTAACAAGCATGTGAAATGCACTAATATAGGTTAAGGCAAATGCCTTGTTTTGTGGCACACATTATATCAATTCAAATGAGTATAAAAATCAAGACTCGAGAGCTTTTTGTTTATGGGAGGTTGTAATGTGACCAAAATAAATAACACACTGGAAGGTGGCCGCAAGCCATAACACTGAAAGTCGTGGTTCAAAAGATGCCTCCCCTATTATATGGATGTAGTAATCACCCATTATCTGGGTTGCAGCGTGATTGGGCCTGGGTTGAGTAATCACTCATCGTCCGAGTCGTTGAACTTAATTGAGTGGGAGTTGAAATCAATTTGCCCTCCTCTGTAGCTACCTCGTTTTTTCTTCGTCTTCTCATGCCGAAAGTCCCTGAACGAGAGACAAATATAAGTAACAATGCACGCATAAGAATAATAAGCTATACTGATGATAGCTAAGGTGTAACAGTCATAAATTTTTTTTGTAGCAAAACTAAATCAGGCAGTTTATAGTTATACGACCCGGGCTAATGTCTTCCTTAGCAAAAGGATTAAGCCAGAGCATGATATGACAAGTCACAAAACCAGGGAATCTATAGTTAAACCAGGGAAAATGCACTGAGTGAAGACAACTTACTTTCCCCTAACTTGACCAAGAATTTCTTGTGCTTTTGCACCGTAGCCGGATTCAGCACCATCCTTAAAATAAATAAATAAATAAAAAGAGAAAATTATGATCTGAACTAATTTATCCCGGAGGGATTTATATATAAGCATAATGTTGAACCTTTGCCCAATATGAATTGTCCTTCAGCCTTTCATCTTTAATTACTACTTCATCAACTTTGACACGCTGAAATGCTTTGAGAGTTGTCGGCTGCAAAGTACAATTCCAATCAAAATGTGTAAATACATTGAACCAGTATTCACATATAATCAACATCAATATAACATGCTTGACAGTGCCACACAAATGTTCACGAACAAGGTGGGGGGTAAAAAAGCATTATTTATCAAGAAACATTGGACTAGCTTAACAGAAAGCTCGGGTTGCATAGTGATGTGGTACAGAGAACGATAAAAACTTAGGGGTACAGAAAAAAAAGGTTGGTATAACTCATCACAAGCTTCAGATATTAAACTACAGGAAGTAAAAGTAGTCACTGCAACACATTCAGCACAAGAATTAATGCCTTGAAGAACAAGAAGATCGTGCGTAATTAACAAGTTATGAATCAAAGAAACATGAACCTAACCAAATGAAGTAGATAGGACCCACAAGGAAAGAGAAGTCAGAAAATGCTAATCAAACGATGGACTTGACTAGACTGCAGCGTTTTGGGCTTCTATCACGAAGAAATAATACATGAAATTGGGTTTTCATGTGACACTTTTAACCAGTGAAAGTGTAAAGATACATAATTAACATTCAAACCACTAACCTCTCCAGACCCATTTCGTGGCTTCTTTGCACTTTTCCGACCAGATGATTTATCTCCATTGTTTGAATTCGTTACATCATCATTAATATCCGTGGCACCAGGATTGCTGTCGGTCTTCTTAGTAGCCGATTCTTCTCTTCCCGCCTCCTTTAACTTCTCATCATCATCATTAGTCTGGTCAGATTCATCATCAGCAGATACTCGCTTCCTTTTTTTGCATTCAGTGGTCTTCACCAGCGAGTCTTCTGTATCACTATTTTGCTTCTTTTTCTTTTTTGATTTTTGAAGTTTCTCAGATGCAGCCTCAGTAGCAATTTTCTCATCATCACAGTTTATAACACTATCCAATGTTTGATGTTTCTTCTTCTTTTTCTCGGTACTCCGAGTATCAGTTTCAATTTCACCTGTCACGTTGGCATGGTCCTCTGTTAAGCCAGATTTTTCAGCCCCAGTATCATCATTGTTTTTCAATTTTTTCTTCTTTTTGGAAACATGTGCATCGCTAGAGTCTCCTTTACTTCCATTGCTTTTTTGCGCTGGCATTGTATCATGAGTGCTGCATTCAAAGAAAAAACACAAAACACACATTTTGATGATTACAGAACAGTGGTTAAACTTGACCATCTGAGAGGAGGAAGTGTCAAGTGTTTCCAGCATAAATATTTAATTTATAAACCAAAAAGGCTTTCCGGAACAAGCATGGAGCTACTCACCGTGTCTCAAAATGTTTGGAGCATAAATCTTCCAAATCCAATACAAAGGTGTCCGCAAACTCATCCTACATTGATCCAAGAAAAGAACATTGGAAGACTAAATAAATCAGTGGTGCGGAACATGTAAGCTAGGACACACAGAATGCGATTGACAACGAAACAACCGGGCCAAGCCACAAAATCATGTGAATCAAATATTGCAAACACATAAATATATAGAAAAAAAGCTTCAACTTGAGGAAATTGGCAGAAGAAGAAAGAAGACCTCATCCAAATTGGCTTGCGACTTGAGCTTTTTAACAATCTTAGTAAACCCGTTGGCCTTCAGATATCGACAAATGGAGTGGAGCACGAGCGTCTTGTGATCAAGCTTGCCGTTGGAAGCGGTGGTCATGTTGAGCCTGGCGAGAACGACTGAACGAGGCACGAGGGAGAGAAGGGAGGCGGAGGTTCTGAGGGTAGTGGACTTGCTCTGTTCCTTTAGTTGCATACACAGGAGACAGAGACAACGTCGGAGAAGCGAGGGGTTTGGTTCAGTTGGATTAGGGTTTTTACTTGCTGTGCCGCGAGGAGGCGAGAGGGACACGACAAATAATATATGGGCTGGACTGATTTTATCGTATCACGCTGGCCCAATAATTGCCCCTTGAACATCTTTTTTTTTTTCCCGATTTTGTTGAACACCTTTTCAAATGACACTTTTTGCAATTGTGGAAGGAGCTTATTAAAACTAGTCTTTCCTGCACACTTTACAAATCAAGCATGAATGATAAACGTCAATTTTAGAGGGTGGTACGATTACAAATTACTACCAAAATATGGTAACTGCCAAAACATGCTCTCCAATTACATATAGGGAGATATTACAAAGTCTACGATGAGGAGAATTTGATGGAAGCCTACTCCGTCGAACGTTCAATATTGTATTCAATTCAATTTTATTAGCAATCGAATATATGATGATTATATTTTAAAAAGTAGAATATAATAAAATACAAATAATATAACTTTTATTGTCTGTATATTGAAATAAATATTTATATATTTTTTTAAACTGTTTTGTAAAATTTGTGTTATTAATTGTCACTATATCGGGAAGAACAAAATGGTAAGTATAATTTTAGAGAGGATAAAATGTTGGGCTCGGTAAGTCCAGCCTGAAACCAGAAGATGAGCATGTTTGACCAAAGTCAACTAGGGTGACAAGCGGAAGCGACAGTTTTATTCAACCGACAATCGGACATCCCAATTCATAGAATAAAGAAAGTCAAACAAAAAAAGAAAGATGTTGGGTTGGGCTTGGGGCGTGTCCAACCAACAAAACAAACCGTGACAATAATGAGAATGACGATGATGTTTTGTTGTTGTTGTTGTTCCTGAGCACAACAGTTGCGATGCTACGGTTGGAATCCGTTTCAACTGCTTCAACCCCTCTCTTCTTCTCATTCGTATTCAAATACATTATAACCCATCGTCCATCCTTCTGCGCCAACAACAACAGCAGCAATGGTGGCGGCCGTGGCGGTGGCCGTTGATAAATGCAGCAAGAGTAGCCGCGACGCGCTGAGATGGGTCATTGATCATCTTGTTACCCCTGAAACTGAAGGCCAAAGCCAACCACAAAGCGCTGTTAATATAATGCTGGTTCATGTCCATCTTACTAATACTACTACTACTACTACTCTTCCTCCATGTAAGCATTTCCGTTCCCCCATTGTAAAATACTCGTGTGTCTTTTCTTTAAATGTGAAAAAAGTATTGAATGTGAGAATCCTTTTTATTTGCGTTGTTGTTACGTGCAGACGGGAGCAATGAACTTGAAATCAGGAGAGAACCAGATGAGACGGTCATGGATTTATTGCATCCTTATATATGCTTTTGCCTCATGAGACAGGTAAATTACATGTTTCATTTGAATTCGACACACATACACACATACACTGCAATGTAGTAAAAGTCTAGCTGTTTTTTGAATCGGCCTGCCTTTTTAATGTGAAAATACACATGGAGTTTCTTCTTCTTCTTCTTCTTCGAAACAGGTTGAATGCTAGCCAGTTGTTCTCCAGCACGTCGATGTCGCGGAAGCGTTGAGGGAGTTCATTTCTTTCTATGGCGTTCAGACTTTTGTTCTTGGCAGAAGTGAGAGGCATTGGACTGCTAGGTATGTAATCAAACGATTTAATTATTTAGACGTACTACTAGAACTAATTCAGAAATACAACTGTATCTGATCAAGCTCCACTGTTTTCTTCCCATCCGCAGGATTTTCAGAGGTGCAAATGTTCTGACCAAGTTAGAAAACAGCATACCAAGTTTCTGCAATGTGTATGCTATTCATAAGGGAAGGACCAGGAACTGGAATTCTGCAGGCCACCCTTTTCGACCCCTTCTTCATCGTGTAGTTGCGGAGGAAACAATCTCATCTGAACATGTTGCGTCTGACCATGTGTGGTAAGATTTTATGATTGCATCAGACAAAACTCGAATGGGGTCTCCAAATGTTTATCATATAAATCACAGAATCTAAATAATGCTGTGAATTTTTTCCACAGGTCAGCTCAAACTTCTGTTCAAGTCTCTCCATCAGTCTCAGCACCCATAAGCAGGATTTCCAGCACTACTCAACCAGACGAGTTCTCTTTTCATGAAGTGGATTTTTTCCTTTCTTCAGTCTGAAAGACCCAGCACTGATAGCACCTTCATCTCTTTCTACAAAAGCCTTTCATATCAGAGGCCTTTTTTCCTGAGTCATTTGGCTAAGAACGTGATCAAGTAAATACGATGATCGATCACAAAAGAAGACTACTGCTGCTTCCTGCTGTCCAGATGAGACCCAGTACCATTGATTTTTTACAGAGGGATTTGTGTGCGTTCATAATCCGGCACTACATGGTAAAGCATGCAAATTCAAGAGGTACAGATACAGAAGTTTTGCCGTCATCATATGGGAGAATTTTACAGGATCAAGTACCGATTGAAAATGTGACAATTTTAGCTGCTTGCATATCAACCAAATCCAGTACCTTAGCAGCTGCAGTTTTGCAGAGTAAATCAATTTTTAATTCAAAAGATGCATCTTTGAATTGTAAGATATATTTTGTTTCATTTCAAAGTCAATAAATATTTCTTTGACAGCAAAACATACCCAAATATTAATGCTGATTAGTCTATAACAGATACTGACTTTGATTGAGAAGAAAAAATAGACGCACAAAAAACCAGACTTTTGTTCAAATTTTAACTGTTTTGCTGCTTCCAAGTCAAAACTGGAAAACAGTACATATTTCAATCCATCCACTTTTCAACAACTAATATGGGGACAAAAAGAGCCACGGGCCTATTTATAACTACTATCAGAAGCATCAAGTTCGACAACTAATCAGGATAATTTATGTTGTGCTACAGATACAAAGAATTGGCAAACATAATGCCGCGCCGAAGACTTTCGCTGGCTGCCACAAACTTGCTTTCTAATTTGGCATCACCCACCGCATTAGCAGCAGCACGGAGCTAACGTGAAATGGAAAAAACGAGATCAGTATCATCTTTCTATCGGGATAAAATCTGGTGTAGTAAGGTTGCATTTAATTGATACATAAAGTACCTGGTTCAAAAACTCATCTAATCTTCTCGCACTTCGGATAATGCTACCCTCGAATATATCCGTCATTTGAGTAACATCGGCAAAAGAAGACCCCTGGAATTTACACACAAAGGGATTCTCAGGTATCAATTGAGAGAAAAAATGATAATGACTACATTTAGTATTCTCCAACTGCAATACCTTTGACCAGCAGTATATTACATCCATCAAATGCGGTCTAACTGTTGATTCAACATACTCCTCCACATTTATTTCCAATTTGCATTCATGTTGAATCTACAATTGCATTGTCATTTCCAAGTTCTTTATTTCACGGTTTGACTTATTAAATGAATATAGCCAAACTAAAAAGTAAGCTCAAGATCATAATAACCTCAGCTATTCTTCTTGCACTCTCTTTTAGCTGCTGCAGCGGCTTTGCAAGTTCAGTTCTCAGCTGTATTTGCTCATTTGATTTGTCACTAGGAATAAAACAACTCGTAAGAGCGGCAATTTGGTGATGATCCAGGTCATTGAATGTGCCTGAGAATGTATACAGATGATTAATTTGTGCACTAGCACTGAACACGCGCTCTAAATTTCTCTATCAAAATGCTCGTAAAAGCATAACAGCCCAATTCATATAATCATGTTAAAATATTTTCAGTGACTCTTAATTTATCAAAACCATTATCTGAAGCAAGCACCACATGATGTCATTCGACACAGCCACCGCCAAACTTCCCACATAACTAGTTACGCACTCTACTACATGCCGTCTTTACCTACATGATATAAGGAAGACTTTATTTATAAAAAATACAGAGATGCTAAGCTCACCGTTGAACATCAGCTCCGTAACAAGGAGTTCATCTCCAGTGTCTATCAAGCAAGCGGCTCGTCCTTTCAATTGCACAACACCATCTGCATCAATATGACCAAGCTTCTTCAGTACTCTGGAACGGTTTCTGAGCTCATCTCGGAATTTTTGAAGCTGCAAAATAGTTGAGAAGGGAAAAAATGGAACCGCGCAAGTAAGAATAAAGAAGACCGAAAAGAAGTCTTCGAAAGGAGGATGCAATTGTTAAGAAAACTAATCCACGAGCAATATACTAAAAAAACCAGATTCAACGAGAAATGGTTAACAGTTAAAAGAAATCTAACTATTTGATGCTGAAACTTGAAAGTAGGAAGTATGAATAACCTGACATTAGGAGAAAGAGAGACACATGATTATTGTTATTTTAAATAGGTAAAACTTAAAAGCAACTGTTCACGATACTCAAAAAAGGCACCGAGCTTCAAAATAACCATTGACTTTAGAGCACGTCTTCTTTGGTGAACTCATATTATTATATTAAAAAACCATTGACTCAACACCAACCTGTGAATCACGGAACTTGGATTTCAGCTGCTGAATTTCATGGTTCACATCTGCTTTCCTCTGATAGCACTTGACTTGATGTTCGTCTTCAGCCTGGAAAATGAGTGAGGTAAACAGTGACAACTTTGAGATACATATAGTAGTGCATAACACCTGCCTGCTACACGAAACTTCAAATAGCCCACCAAGATAGAATCAAAAGAAAATGATCACAAATGCACACCTTGTGCACTGGATGTTTCAATAGCTTATTCTCAAGTTCCTCTATTTGGCTCATTAATTCAACAAACTCTGGATCTTCAATACCCATATCCTGCCAAATCATATGAGCCTCAAGAATTAGCATATGAATACGTCCCATGTCTGTTAAAGGTGGGACCGTGGGACAAGATGACTTCGACTTTTTTTTTCTTTTAGAACCGTAACCATTCAGTTACAAAGACACAGCAACACCCTCAGAATTGGCATACCCTATGGCCTGCCTTGGTACGTCTAGTGTTATCTCATACTTAAATAAAAAACTATTGAAAGCTACATACAAGATTTTTGGTTTACCTTCACAGGGTTAAGCTTTGGGATTCCCTGAGGAAACCTAGATTGTAACTCTTGTAATGCAAGCAATATGCTTTGTCTTGCTTCTAGTGGACGAAGGTCAGGAGGAATAGCTATTCTGAGTTTACTTAAAGCAGATATGAGGGGTAACTGAACAGGGACCTGCATTGCATTGCCAAACAAATTTGTCATCAGGGGGGCAATATTATAATTTTCACACACAAAATTAATTTGTATACAGAGTGCACCAGAAAACCTCGTGCAATATTATAAGTTTCACAAATAAATTTCTTAGTATATAACGTGCTTTAATAAACTCACCACGTGCATTTCACCTTTTTCACCAGGCAGGGGGGGCGATGGTCTTGAACGGGCACCATTCTCATTGGAACCTTCAGAACAGTGAAGCAGTGTATCAACTATATAAAAACCACGCACTGAGGAGGAACCTGATGGCAATGGGCCAGACCCAGTGGATGGTTTTCTGATAATGTTGACTACCACACCCCAGCCCCAATCTGTTCCACCTTCCCTTACCTTAATCTGAAAAAGAAACAAACACAAGTCATTGCCAATGTAATGTGACTACTAGGAAACGGAACATAAATACAAGGTTGTACAATACAAAAATGGCAATTAAAAACACAAGCATAGCGAGGCTAATGGTGCATGGTATTGAATTAGCAAAGGTATCAAAGGTCAATAATTACTTAATATAGATTTAACTTACCAGCCTACCAGGGTTCAGAAAATAAAGAACCCGTTCAGGCCTTGTTATCTCTAACATCATCTTCTTCTCAACTTCAGCTATATCAAGACGCAGCTTATGATACTCGGCAACAGCAGCCTACAAACACCATGCAAATCAAGTTCTAGCG
The DNA here is from genome assembly GCA_035048345.1 of Echeveria elegans. Classification (NCBI taxonomy): domain Eukaryota; kingdom Viridiplantae; phylum Streptophyta; class Magnoliopsida; order Saxifragales; family Crassulaceae; genus Echeveria; species Echeveria elegans. Next base: position 9,795 of record JAWWMW010001456.1, read on the forward strand.
CAGGTAAAGGAACAGAGCCAAAATTTATCAAATGACAAGATTATTACCTCTCCTGAGGCATCTAGAGTTGCAGCTTCCTCTTCTAATTTGGAAACCTTTTTTTCTATGTCAGGTAATGCCTAAAAACATTTTTGTCAAGACAAAATAAACAGAGGTTTTCAATGCAAGAACTATCCAGTACAAAAGAAAAACAGATTGAAACATGTTGAACACCTTTTCGTACTGAAATTGGTGAAATGAATTCTTGATCACATGCTCAGCGGTGAATTGTCCTTCAGCACGACTCATCAAGTTCAATATAGAGTAATAACTTAACCTGAATGTACTCATTAGAGGAGCGGGTTTGCCAAGAACCATGTCTCTAAGTGTATTCATCTCCATCTACCACAAGTAGGACAGACAATTAATGATTTTGAAGAAAATTCGCATTGAAGTTACTCATAAGACATGATGCATGTTTAAACAAGAAACGAGGGAATATACTGACTAGGAAAAGAACTTTCTCATTGAACAAACGTAGCTTTAACATGAACCTGAAGCAAATGAAACCAGGGTCATGTAAATGAACCAAAGGACAACCATACCTGCTCATCAATCATTATGATGCAGATTCCACTAGCATCCTTACCACGGCGCCCAGCTCTTCCACTCATCTGCCGGAACCAGAAACGTGCATGACTTAAGATGAACATAAAAAGGTAACTTTTTCATACCAAATCCAATCAAAATATCTACTCACCTGGATATACTCACCAGATCCGATAATTCGATGACTATCCCCATCCCATTTTTTTACAGCGGTGAAGACAACTGTTTTCGCAGGCATGTTTAAACCCATGGCAAACTACCATACAAATAGATGTAAGGTAGTATGCAAAGTTAGAAAACCGAAAATGGCCATAATATGTAGTCATGGTCAAGACTGTAAAATCAACTTACTGTTTCTGTAGCAAACAGAGCCTTTACGAGGCCTTCTTGAAATAGAAGCTCCACTAATTCCTTAATTATCGGAAGAAGACCAGAATGATGAACAGCAATGCCTCGTTGAAGTAATGGCAACATCAACTCGACAGCAGGTAAATTTCTATCCTCCTCATTTAAGCAAAGAATTGCATTACTAAAAATCTGATCCACAAGCTCTTTTTCTTCCTTGGTATTAAAATCAAGTTTGGCCATGGACATTGCATGTTGTTCACATTCTCTTCTACTGAAGCTAAAAATAATTACAGGTTGAAATTTCTTCTCCATAATCATCTGAAATAACAAAAATAGAATGCCATACATAAGATGAAGAGAAGAGATAGAAAGGTAGCACATTTCATAACATGAGTCGTGACAGATGGGATATTGCACCTGCATAGGGCTGTGTTAATCAGAGTTGCACCAGAAACTAACAATGAACGACAAATGAACAGAATGTTCTCCGAAACAAATGAGTTTCACACTAATCAAGTAAGACTCGAGATGTGAGATGTAATCGATTACCAAATCATGGCAACCAAAACTAGCCAGCTAGTGGATAGGAAATCATGTTGATACGAAATGGAAATTATATTAAAAACTTCCAAACGTACTTGAGCAATTTTATTGTCACACGGAATTATAACCCAGTTGGATAGTAGGAAAAATAAGCATGGTCCAAATGTCCAATGGCTATAGGATTGTATATATTGCTCCAAACTGAACAACTCATAAATAAGATACTCAGAAAGTTATTTGAGTGATGGGTTAAAGTTTTCAGCAGACTAGAGCATCTCGGAAGGTTGTTGATATGCTTACATTTCTGATTTCTCACAGTAAAGGAACATGTATCCCTCCAGACAATAAAATACTTACTTTGACAAAAAAAAAAAGTGGAAATGAAATACGTGCCCTCGGAGAAAAGAGAAGATAAAATGCATACCTTGATGATTTTGTAAATGTCAGACCCACCAGAAGCAGTCCCTGATTTTGCAATTCTGCCACTCACTTTACTACCTTTTCCACCTCTGTTGGGATCCATCTTCTGATTCGCGAAACTATCCTGCAGCTTCATGAAATTATCCTCCCTAAACTGCTCGTGAACATCGACAACAAGATACAAACCAGCACCTCCCATAGGAAACACATAATGCTGAAGCGGAGTGGGTCGGAAATCGGTGTAAACCACATGACACGGCTGCTTATGCAATTTACAAATCCATTCAGCGAATTCGGCAGCATTAGACATAGTTGCGGACAGAAACACCATCTTAATAGCAGGAGGCAAGAATATGATACTCTCCTCCCAAACCACACCTCTCTCTCTATCCTTCATGTAATGAATCTCATCAAAGATAACCCAAGCCACCTCCTTCAAGACCTCGGAGCCCCTATAGAGCATTCCTCTCAAAATCTCAGTAGTCATAACCAAACAACTGGCATTAGGGGAAAGGGTGACATCTCCAGTCATGAGTCCAACATCGGAAAACTCCTGACTAAGCTCCCTATACTTCTGATTACTCAGAGCCTTCAATGGCGAAGTGTAAATGACTCGTTGCTTATCCCTGAAGGCCATGGCAATAGCATACTCAGCAACAGCAGTCTTACCAGCGGAAGTATGGGCAGATACCAAAACAGACTCTTTGCGCTCCAAACAAGCGACGGAGGTCTCCTGAAAGGGATCGAGCACGAAAGGGTAGGTCTTGGCCATCTTACCGTTGAAAACAGGATCGAGAAGCGTACCGTGAAGAGCTTCATCTTTAGTACATGTGTAGCCTGTTGGAATGGCGACCTCGTGGACGCACCTCTGATTCAAATTTGGCTTCTTAGGTGGCAAAGAGTGTTCCGCGCCGGCATTTTCTTCCGGCAGCTTCCGCTTCGTCGCAGTCGCGGCGGTGTCGGACATATTCTCAGGCAAGGCGGAGTACCTTCAAGTCTGAAGAATTGAACCCTAGTTTTGGTGCATATGATGATCACATTCTGAAGTTATTTGGGGGAGGCCCAACAAAACTGCACGGCCCGTCCAGAAAAAGCCTTCAAATTGGGATTGTGTGAACCATGATTTTGATTATTGGAGTAGCGGAGGAGAATTATACCGAAAACATCAAGGCTTAATTATTGGATTTACTAGGTTTTTTTTTTTACTTTTCAAAGATTTAAGATTAATAAGATATTAGTTTGGCTTTCAAAATTTAATTAGGATAAATAACTCTAAATAAATGAATCTATCTAGATTTATAAAAGAATAGGGAAACGGATGATTCATTAAATATGACTTCAATAAAATGTCCCTCCTTCTAACACTAATTACAAATGTAGCATTAAAATTAAAAATAAAGGGTTCGGTCTCTTTTATTAAATAAACATTAAAAATTAGAAAATAAAAAATAAAAAATTAACAATAAAATAAAAAAATTGAGTGAAAAACATTTAAAACTTTTAGATGCATCAAATGGAGATATTAAAAAAATCAAGAGTATTTTGTTTTAAGTGTATACTTGTTTGATATTATTTGTAAATTAAATAAAAGAGTATGACAAAACGGACAAATCATAGGAGTATTTAATAAGACGCCTTCCTTCACCTACTCTATTATTAGGTGCTAATCTGTTTTCTATTTTCGGGGTACATGCACCCAAAATCTAAAACGATCTGTGTGCCAGAGAACCATACTCTAAAAAGCAGGGAAGAGGGATAGACATAGTGATATAGACAACTTATTGAGCCCTTTGCTATTTATCTAGTTAAGATTTTTCATTTTACTTCTACAGTTTTTGAGTTTTTAATCTAATCAAATTTTACTTATTTTGTTGGACGGTGAATGATAAATTACATAAATTAGTGTTTTTCCTTATCTTCCAAACTTCACTATTTCTAACGATTCATAAAATCAAAATTTCAATATTTTGCAGAATTGACAGATCTTTTAATTATCTGGTTAATTTATGGGGACATGTTAAACATGAGTAAAGTTCCTTTGAAATTCCATATTTGCTTAAAATGTACTCACTCTGTCTTCTTTTGTTCTTCCTACTTTTGCGCGTACCCTTATGTTCTTCCTATTCCCTTTTATAGTAATTATTTCTCATCTTTTTCTCTCTCAATATACTCTTTTTCTTACTTTATTATTATTCATTTTCCTACTTTTACATTATTCTATCACTCACATAAATATTTTTTATCTTAATACACTCTCTTTCTTACTTTATTACTATTTACTTTCCTACTTGTACATTATTTTTTATTCACACAAATATTTTTTTTCTAACTTTTGATTGTATGCAGATTTTATGTGATTTATAAATAGTTTGGAGTCTCAAAATAACTCTTCTCTGTCAAACATTGCTGAGACATCTATAACGATGTGATTACATGAATACCAGAAATATATAATTATAAAATTCAGGTATATTCTTCAGATAAACTCAAGTGTACAGCGAGATGTGTGCAACAGCAACACCTACAAGTCTACGACACTGATGCTTCAACATTGGACGAATTATCAAATCACCGTCCATGTAGTGGGACGACTTGAAGTCAACACGCAGTGGAAACTGATGCCACATCTCATTCTCATTGATAATAAGTGGAACTAAAACCATTCACCACTAGATTCCCCATTTTCCAAATTTACAATCGGTT
>JAWWMW010001457.1:0-10820 GCA_035048345.1 Echeveria elegans
AATTCTCTAGTTTACGTCAAAATCAGATTCTGAACCGAAGAGTGTCAAAAAAATAAAAGAAGTAATGGTGCAGCCACGCTGTTTCCGTCGACACGCAGCGTTTTGTATGATTGGAGTATGTGCCGCTTTTTTTCTTTTCTGCCGAACTTAAGGCTTTGTTTGGTGGTGGCAAAAAAAAAAGTGAAGAAAAGAAAATTTAAAGAAGAATAAGGAAAATTTGATCTTATTTTGTCTATTTTTTGCATTTTTTTCCTTACAACCAAACATATAATTTCATTTTTACTCAAAATTTTTTTTTTCTCGCAACCAAACGGAGCCTAATGATATTGAAAAACATGTTATTGAATATTTATGTTGTCTTCACAAATGAAAATGGTCGGAAGTTGTATTCTTTTGCGACTATAACAAGTTCGTTGGTGAGAGTTATGTGAACGTCTGTCTACTCCTTGATCATTATTTGAATTTTTTTTCAGTAATATCCGAAAGAAGTACGAGACTGATAGATGAGGATATCGACTTTCAAGAGAAGTTGCGATTCACATATGAAGATTTTCAAATTTGAGATGTCGAAAGGAAAGAAAATATTGTACAGATCGTTTTGTGTCAACTTTTAACATGTGAGATTGACTAGAAATTATACTGTATAATTCGTATTCATTATGTGTCTTATTGAGTATGTGATATTATTTGATTTAAATCACACAACATTTGACTTCCCAAACCTCTACACACAGCACTTGGAGAGATCTTGATTGCAACAAACACTCACGCAACTGATCGATGGTGCGAAACTAAACCGACAACATCTGCATCCTGTTGATTTTACTCATACGTTTAAATAATGTATAAAACTCATTATTATTGTTGAACACTTTAAAAAATTAAAATTACCTTGTGGATAGTATATGCTCTGTCGAGCGGCAGCTTGTACCTTGTTCCCAACTGGTGTTGCTTGATCAGCCACCACGACCGAGGCTGCTGCCATGAGAAGCATGGCCAGCATTGCTACGATGATGGGAACTCTTCCCATTTTTTTTCCCAGCAGTGACTTCGTGTTGTAAGGACCAAAAGATTGGCAAGTTGTGTTTGAGATATATAGTTGGCCTTGAACACTTGCATTTATAGGAAGAGAATTTAGCAAGACAACGCCACTGGAAATCCAAATAGGTTACTGCACTAAAGGATGCTAGTGGCTTCCGCTTTTGTTGACTAGATAGAACTACGATATGATCCATAACGCTCGTAAAATTTGATTACTTCATATCCAGTGCAACAAGCTAAATACAGATGATGATTATTTTCTTTAAATAAAATATATAACATGTAAAGGGATTGCAGCATTGAATCATATTCCTTTGAATACTAACTTTTAAATATTATATATCATATTGAAAATGTTTGATCTTAAAGCAATAATTATATGTACAAAACTACTGGTACATACACATTAATCTCTATCCGGTAGACGATTAACGCTCTATTTACATATGCATGTATCATGACTTCGAATTGAAGTCTCAAGTCAGCCACTAAGATCATCAGTAAGCGACAAAGAGAGAGAAGAGTCTTGACAAGGTGATTGCATTGAATTGATTATATCAAAATCCAATTGGGTATTGATATTTATTGAAGGCCGACTGAGGTGGACGAGACAAGGACATGTACCCAACATTGTAAAACAACCTCAGTAGATAGTAACATGTCGTGTCGTAAATGCTCTTCCAATGTCTCACATTCCTCAATTGATGATACATACGTTTGTGACTAATTTGATAGTCGTGACAGTGTGAAGATTCAAGTCATGGTTATGATGATATATTCTGCATATGTCTCAACTCTAGCCGGCGAAACACAAACTGAACAATAATTTTTGCAAAAAACATTTTGACTCTACCTTTTACATTCTATGTTTCGTGTCTTGTTTATAAGAAACATCTTAGAAGAAAAAAAAACATATTTACCAGCACAGCAGCTTAGCAAAAAATTATTATATAATTTATACTTGCCTGAATCAAAAGGAGTCCAATCTTAGATCATCATCTAGAAAAATATTTAAAGTGAAATAATTTTTTTTTACAAATGTGGAGCACAAAAATCATTAGGCCGTAATTGTCCAAAGAATCCTCAAGATATAATGTGACAAGTTGTCCTTGTCCATTATTCCTAGATATTTACTCATTCGGGGTAGATATTTCTAAATAAAGATGTTTTTTAAAATATGCAACAAGCAAAGGTCTGTGGTTTACTTGAAATACAGACGATTAACAGTAACTTTGGCTGTCCGTCAGCTTCAGAGCTTTCGAGGATTTGGTCCTTTGTGTAGATATTGCCTCTGCAGGTGATTTAGAGGATATATAACAATGCCACAAGGTCTGAACCAAAAACCTTGTGCAGGGTCTGTGGATTTAAATGGAAAAGATAATATCAATTTGTCCGAAGCTGATCAAGTCCTTGACTGTGAATGCAATGCAAGCCTGCTGTTTTGATGGCTTCGTCATCGTCAATGGGTGCACCCCAATCCACAACTTTCTTTAAAGAGCTGGCTGTCTTCGCCTGCTAGCTAAGGGGTGCAATGACTGTGACTTGAATTTAATTATACTTGTCGTCATGGCATGATTACTCAGGGCCGGGATTAATTATGTGGAGTTTGGAGGCGCCGAGACTAGTTCAGCTGTAAGGCGCTGCTCCACAGACAACTTTTTTTTATCCCTTTGACTGGTTTTTCATGAGAATTGTGAGCTAGCAAAAGTCGTATTTATTTAGTTTCGGTGACACATCGCTGTACATCGGTCCTGTTTTGTTTTATGTCATTACATCGACTACAGATTCTTATACTTGAGAAAATCTTGTAGGCATGTAGATGTAACCTTCCAGTGTGTTTCAGTGAAAAGATATTCCTTCGCTTAGCGCGTGTATACCATGTGTGTTTGTGGTGCATTTGCATGACTCGGACCACAGGTAATTGAGTCCCCTTAGCAATAGCATTGCTCTTTATCCATTCTCTTTTAGAAACTATGACAGAAGAGCCTTTGGTAAGATCTCAGTCTGTTGCTGTTGACAATCTTTCCAGATACAGTTTTCCACAAAAATTGAACAAATAAATATTTCGGTGAAGGTGGATCGAAACACCTGACCTTCAGATCTTCAGTCTGATCCAACTGAGAGCATATGCACCCATGTGGTGCTTAGGAGCACCTCCTCTTCATTAATCGTTATTGATCATGATTTCGCTGATCTCATGTCGCCTAATGAACTCAGCAGTCTCACTCAACAGGTAATGATTTCTCGACCGCATTCCTAACAGTCAATCAGGTGATTGAGATACTTCTCAAGTTCGTAGAAACTCGAGACTGGAAGACATCATTTTTCCACGCGATTCCCCTGAGAAAACGATGTGAAGAGTATTCTGAAATCGCTCAAGAAGAAGCATAAGACGAAGGCAACAATGGACATACAGACAAACAATTTGAAGCTAAGAAGGTCTGCATGGAAACCTCTCCAACTCAGTCTAGTTAAGATTGTCCTTTTATCTAAAATTTTGAACTCTTTCCTGTAACCATCTCGTCTGTTCGTGGAGAGTTTCACACTTTCAACCCAAGTACAGCGAGTCATTATGGGATAATGTGTCGTAATTTTGTGTTTAAAAGTAGGTCTTAGTTTTAAAATCTTCTCTAGATAAAAACTGAAGAATCTATAGTTGAAGTTTACCAACTAAGTTACTTGCAGATACTTTTCAATCACAGTCTCTTTTTTTTTTGTTTCTCTACTGTCCACAACATCGGAAACCAACACCGTCACTACAACATGTTCCATTTCTACCAATTCACCATCCAATGCAAAGTTAAACCACCCTACACTCTCACTTAGAATGACTATGATCTGGCTCAGCTGCACCGCTAGGCGGCGGGGCCGCGCCACCATTCCCATTAGCCACCGTATCCTTATAATACCCAGCAATCCCCATCCCAGGAGGTCCAAAAAACCCATGATGATGCCCTACATGAAACACTCCATTATGGGGAAAAGCCCCATAACCCCCCGCCACCATCCCATACTCAGCCGGTGGCGCTCTTTTCATTACCAGCGGATCACCTCTGACCGCCCCACGATCACCTTCCATATCTCGGTACCGAGCTAAATACAAAGTCAATGGCTCAATGTAGTCGTCAAATCCAAGCTTATTCATTGCCCATAATACATCCTCAGCCGTGATCGTCTTCCTCTGCTCTTGTTGGCACCGCTCGTTCGCTTCACTAGTTATGAAACTTATGTACTCTGATACACATTCTTGAATGGTCTCTTTAGCATCGTCGGAGATCTTGGCGTGCGATGGAAGGATTTTCCGCATTATACGTATCACATTGGCGATCGGCATGAACCGGTCTTGCTCCCTTACAATGCACTCATTGTCTTCCCCACCGGCCGCCGCCATGATTGGCGCCATTTTCTCACCTTTCTTCATCCCTGAAACATCAAACTCCAAAAAGACAAAATTCAAAATCTCAATCTGGGCCGGGCTCTGGTTGGATTTTCATGAAAGCCCAATAGAGAAACGACGTATGGGAGTCGAAGAGGCGGAGGGTAGCGCATGCAAGACACGTGTAAGCTCTGTGTAACACGCTGACATTAGCACTCTTCACTACCAACTGGCACCACTCGGCTCACCTTTTTTTAGCATCACAATTTACATCTCAATTTTCATTATTTCCAAATAAAAAACATTTACCAAATATCCAAATAAACAAAATCTTAAATTAAATAGAACCAAATTGATTCGATTTCCCAACTTATAAAATATATTTTTTGATCCTCGACAAAGTAACCTCAATTACAAACCGATTTTTGCGCAACGAAAACTTCAAACATATACAAAAATTGCACAAAATAGTCCATTAAGGATAACCGAAAAGAAAAAAACAATGCACATCAAATGTTAGTCTAGTGGTTGATGATTAGAAGCAATCACATATAATTCAACTTCTGATGAGCGCAAAAAGAGTACATCATGAGTGCGCATTTGATAGAAAAAGAATTGAAGCATCAAAATTACGTATAAAAGAGCAGAGTTGGACAATGGAACAGTAGAATCCGTGACACAATTGCATGCATAAAATTACGAGACCTTGATTGGGGAATCTCTGAAAGCCATGAAACCCTTGACCACCACCACTACCAGGAGCAGGTACGTCCATTGATGGAGGTGTTTTTCTCTTCTTCTTGAAGCTTCTTATCTATGTATTGATTTGTTGATGATGATAGTCTGATTTGAATGGTGGTGTCGTGCTTGTTGTTTTTATAGAAAAGAGTGTGTAGGGATGGGACACGTGGCGGATGTGGTGGATCTATATGAGAAGTGAAATGGTTGGAGTTTAAACTTGCAATAACTTTTGTTTAGATTTACGATGATAATTCATAATAAACATGTTTGAATTTTTTGCATAGTTAAGGATTTTCATGTAGTTCATAATTCTTAGTAAACATGTTTGAATTTTTTTGCATAGTTAAGGATTTTCATGTAGTTCAAGATTCAATGATGTTTTTGTGCAATAGTGCTTGATTTTCTACAATGCCCTAGCATTTTTCTTTTTCCTTTTTTGCGGGTAAGATTATTGCGACCCTAAACTGACGGTTTTTGATAATTTTTTATCGAAATAAATGTTGCGGGATGCGAATAACAACCAAATAAATATTCCATGAATTGATGCATATTTCTCAAAATGACTTTTGTTTTACAAAAGGTCTAAACTTTTTTTATGAGACTATAATCGAATGGCAAGTCGTTTCAACCGGCTATTTTTGAAAATTGAAATCCTGAAAAATGATTTCTGGATTATTTTGAGAAATTTATCAGAATAAAGACAACTCATATAAAAATGTGATCTAAAATGACATCATATTCATAATTATATCACATTATATACCCAAAAAAACATCTTCATGAGTCATTACATCTATAACTTTGTTTGCGAAAATGTTCATAAAATTTTGTGTAAAATTAACAATGAAATAAAGCATTTAAGTAAAGTTTCCAACTGATATGAAATTAATACCATATGACTTTCTTTACGGTCCAATTAGATGAGCGCTAAGAGGGTCCGATTGGTTGACTGGCTTGTTTGACTGGTTCGTTTTTCTGAACCACATTATTAATACTTTACTCTGCAAATTCAACCACTTTCCATTAATTTTTTCAACTGAAAATTTGAACTCGGGATTTGAAGTTTCAGTATTTTTTGCTATGGATTATGTATACAATATATATATATGTAATACTCCGTTTATGTCCACAACCACACATATAGCGACAAAATTTTTCGTATATACTTTACTCTGCAAAACAAAAAATAATAAGATAGAAAATAAATAAGACAAAAAATTAAAATTTTAGAAATTTATAGTACAAATTAAAATTTTAAAATTATGCGAAATACATCAGAAAATTTGAGGGGAATCAAATGGAAACATCATAATAAACTAGAAGAGTAGCCGTTGGAAACAATATGGAGAATCGAACAAAAATATAAATAAAAAAGTATGTTCATGCTGCGGTTCCGTCGAAACGACGGACTTATTTAATATAAGATCAATATCATTTATTAGAGCAGATGCGAATTCTTTATTGCATGAGTTAGAGTTTGAATCTTTTGACCTTAAAATTTCAAAGCAAAACCTCGAATGACTTGGCCACCACATGTTGGCATAGTTTGTGCATTTGAATCTGTTTTACCTTATGTAATGTTTTGATCCACTCGAGTTGGGCCAGTTGCAGGATGTTACACGATTTATTTTGTTTCAAAATTTAGGTTTGACGCAGCATCTTTGGAACCACCAATTTGTGGAAAAAACAGAAACTGGTATTCTATGAATTCCGGTCCAAATTATATCAATGAAACGAGCTAAATGCAGATGGAGGTATATAGTTTGGAGTTAAGCTAAATCGACAACGACCATGTTATGTAGTTGGTCTAGGCTGGAAAATTGCACCACCTTAAATTCCCACCAAATCATTCCTTGTGACGGTTTGGTTTCTGTTTCATTATTCAAATTGAAAGCAACATCATTGGACACCAACATAGTAATCCAAAACATAATAATACTACTAGTAGGCTGCCAACCTAAACTTCATCAAATATTCAAAGCCATGGCACAAAAGTGTTACCGACTAGAATGGGTGGTAATCTGATGGTTAATGATTCATTCTTCCCCTCCTCTTGCTTCAGTCATGTTTAACGCTTCTGCATAGATATGTATTAGAAGTTGTTACTTATTCGATAGAATAGAAGTGTCGATATATGGAAGTAAACTTGAGTTACTTGAGAAACGGACTAACCGGACTGAAAGAAGGGTGGCTTAAAAAACAAACAAGATCAGGTTTGAGTGTTGGAATGAATAAGTGATGAACGTAACAGCGGGTGACCCAACTAAGGAAAATACCGATTCATTAGAAGACACGTCCTGCTCTTGGGCAACCAAGTTACTTCTTGTCTAGCCGCTTAACTAACAATACAAGTCAATGACCCCTGGATGTTTTCCTGCGGGAACTGTTTCAAGGGCGATTTCGGTATTAAAAATATGAAACTATATATAAATGTGCAGTAGCTGTAGCTTGCCTTGAAAATAAAATTGGAAACAAGGATGAGGAACTCATCTGTAACTGCTGGGATATTCTTACTGCTGCTGTGCTTGGGAGGTATTAGGCTATCCAAAGCTGGACGAGATATTCAGACTCGCACGTGGGAGGAAGCTTTAAGTGCTCAGGAGATGGTAGAGGAAGCTGGGTATGGCATGGAGAAGTTGTCGACGGTTTTGGTCACTGGCTCTGTGGTATGCGATGCATGTCTGACCGGAAATATTGCAAAGCATTCGCACCCAATCTCGGGGGCTGTTGTGGGCGTCACATGCAGTAGTGCCGGTGACAGGAAGAAAGTGATAAGGGCTCGAGGTGTTTGTGACAAGTACGGCGATTTCATAATTGACTTGCCTTCGGATCTCCATGCCAATCCGTACCTGGACAGAACATGTGTAGTCAAAATTCTGAAAGTACCGAAGAAATCTTTGTGCAAAGCAACGTTTGTCAAAAAACATAAAGCAATAAGTCTATCTTCAGTTGGCAATGGAATCAGGGAGTATACTTCCGGCAAGATCAGGTTACATAACTTAAAGCATACTTCCTCTAAGGATTGTGCCAAAAGAGCTACCAAAGGAATACAAGCGATGTGATGGTAAATATTATACTTATGAACTGTGTCGTAAATTCAGCTCTTCTGGTTCGCGCTCTTATCTCAACAGAGCTCAGTCCATTCATAAATTAGACATGTAAATTATAAGTGTGCTAAAGTAAAGGTGTTTGTTACCTTTGCGTTCTCTTCTTCATAGTTCCGGAAAGTCATTTCATAGCAACTTCAATGGAATTTCTCCTCGTGTGATATGAACATGAGCATTTTTTGAATCCTGAAAGAAAAAAAAGCAGCAAAGTTTATTCGCTGTTTATAAGTAAGAAGATGACCAATATTAATAGTTGCACAGCCAGATAAAACTCAAAACCACGAACACTACGAAAGATCACCAAAATTATAATCACGTGTGGGTAAGCTTTACTTGAATTGAATTTGTAAGATTTATGTACCTGAAAACATGACAGTTTAATACATAATCGTCGAGCAGAAGCTTCACAAAGTTAAGACCCATTCGGAGTGACCAGCCTGTACCTGGAGGCATCAAAAATACAATAACTGCAAAACTGAAATCCAAATTTTGCATATACCTATCTATATGCTCTTCCACTTTTAAGTATCAAAAAGAGAAGGTATTTTCCAAGCAGCAAATATTGCTCGCACTTAGCGGAAATTTAAAAGAAATACAATTAAGAGAAGAACTGATCGTAGAAATACAACACACAATAATCACAGCCAATCGTACATGATGGCATGTGGCGAGACTGATATGTCTTGTATAGATTAAAATTTAAACTGCCATCATGAGTTTTAAAGAGATACAGTTCGTCTATGTATAACTTCATCATCACTCATATTCTCCTCATCCGACATAACCTCATTTCCAGGAAGCTCTAACTTTTCCGGCCATGAAGAACGATGGGCCTCTACTGTCCGTCTCCATATATCCAGATTTTAGTTTCTCCTGGAATCTTTGGTCACTACAGTTAATAAATCCAGCAAGCGAACTGCGTATCCCGAGGCTTTGCATTTTCTTATACCTCGGCTTGATTCTTGACTCCAAACTGTATGTGAAATACTCCGGAAACTCAACAAGTTCTTTGTAAGGCCTTCCCATTTCGCTCTTGAAGAAATAGAAACTGTTCTTCATGAGTAGAATCTGCAGGGCGACTAATTGAGGACACTTGACGACCATTTTTGCCACGTCTTCTGCTGGTATTCCACGAGCCAAAAGAAATTCAATCGGCTTCATGATAACATTTTGGTTTAGACTAACCATCTGTGGCATCATTTCAACAATTTGCGTAAATCCTTCCGGATCAATCTTAAGCTTGAGATTGAAGAAATACTGTTGCGCGGATAATTAACCCTTCAGTGGCAATCCGATAATTTGAGGATACTTTGCAATCACCAATGGAATCGCTTCTTTCCTGATCCCAAAACTTATCAAACTCTCCACATTCGGCTTCACAGTCCCCTCAAGGTCGTAACCAAGAACATAAGGCCTTTTTTCAATCATCTTAACTAATATCTTCTTAGGCAAACCCAATGAAACCAAGTACTCAACAAATGGCTTTATCATAGTCCCAACTCTCATTCCTAAAAAATATGGATACTGCGTCACCATTGGCCCGATATCTCTCGGATTAACACCAATACTGACCAAATACGCTATCGAGGTACTCATAGTCCCTTCAGTCTTAAACCCAAGCAACTCCGGATACTTTTGCAAAACAAATCCAATATCTTCCTTCTCAACATCCAGACCTCTCAAATGCTTAACCACCGGCACAAGCTCGACAACCACACTAGCATGTAAAACCTGCGGATAACTCCTAATAAATTCCCCAAACTTCGGCCTAGGAATCCCAATCTTCTCCAAATAACCCAACACCGGAATCACATTCTTCCGCACACTACAACGCAACATCAAAGGATACTCATTCATATCATCAATAGTCAAACCTATTTTTTGTAAAAATTCTACTCTTTCGCGCATAACTTCAACAGTTGACGGCAATTCCAAATTCTCAATCTCATCAGGAATTATTCCAATACTTTTAAGAAAATCGCAGATTATAACCCTAGACACCAACTTCTCCTTTCTTCCTTGAATCACACCCCATGTAACAGTTGGCATTTCATACTCCGGAAACTTCGAACCCTGAGTTGAAAACCCACGAAATGAACCATCTTTGAATCCAAAGATCGGAACTATAATCAAATCGATTATTTCTGGTGAACTGCGGTTTCGAGTCAGACAACATTTGCAGGTGTTTGGATTGGTGAGGAGGTGTTTGAGAGCTTGTTTACGGAGCAGAAAGGTCATATTAGTAGAGCTTACCTTGTCCTTAGCGACGGTGGACTTTGGTCTGAGCTCCGGCCGTCTGGTGTCAGCTCGTATGCCCTGGTTCTTTGGTGTAGGTAATTTTTGTTAAATTACACTTCCCTCCCAGAAGTTTATAGATAGTATTTTTCTTTCTAAAATTATAATTGGCTATTTGACTTTGTTAATTTTTATTTTATTAACTCTAAGAGGAGTACTCCATCTGTCCCAAAATAAAGCTTTCACTTTCCTTTTTGGGTGTCCCAAAATAAAGCTTACACTTTCCTAAAATGGAATATTACTCCCTTTACTTTTACTCT
>JAWWMW010001459.1:8977-19077 GCA_035048345.1 Echeveria elegans
TCTAAAATAAATTTTATATATTTAATAAATTATAATATTTGAATTTTGTATTTTAAAATATAGTTCAATAAAAATATAAATATGTATATTTAATAATAAATTTATTAAATTTGATTTATAATAAATTTTAATAATTAATTAATGATACAAATATTATTTATGAATAATGGATGTTTCTTACTGGTGCGTTTTGCAAATTATGGACAGTGGGTTGGACCTTTGAATGGGGTAAGGGAAGGTCCAACCCATCGTCCACTGGTGCGCTTGCCCTTAGAAAGTACTTCCATGGTTATTATCTCTTTATACTTTTTTATATTTAGACATTTTTTACCTGATCTCTACCCAATCATGTTTGTACAAAAAAGTTCCATGCTTTTAGCATTGTATCATTATGATGCTATTTGAATTAGAAAAATTATTGATACAAAAACAATTAAAATGAGCACGAGTTCCTTAATTCTATGAAAATAGGGAATGCAGGGTAACCAAAAGCAACATTAATGGAACTGAAACAGGAAGGTTATATAGAAAATGATCTAATTGACCAATTCACCAAATGATAATTCAGATATTTTGGATAAGATTAGTGACATAGTGCCACAAATACAAAAGATGAAGATGAAGATGAAGATGAAGATGAAGATGATTAAGATCATCATTATCCTATTCATCATTACTAATCGATGTATGGAGCTAGAGAGTAACAAGGCTGAGTTGGTTTTGCTGAGATTGAGCTGCAGAAGTGATTAGATTAGCCCTTGGGCATGACCTAATCCTAATGGCTTGATCAGCTGGCAATGGCACCACTGGAAGGTTATTACAATTGCATATTTCGATCATCATATTGTCCGGATCATGAAAAAATAGCTGATCAACGTACACTCCTCCTTCCTCCACTCTGCTCCGGACATATTCCATCTCCATCTCCTTCAGCTTCTTCTCCACATTCGTCATGTTCTCGCACTATAAGTATAACAAAATCAATTAGATATTCTGCATGAAATGTATAAATAAATGAAATAAATGTAAAATCAGCATGTCAGAGAAAACGTTTCGATTAAATTTTCGTGACTCAACTTGAAAGGAGATGTGACTGTCTTTGGGATTGATCTTGGTGATATTAGGCATATGATCCGGATCCTCCGATTGAAGAAGATGAATACCTATTCCGTAGTTGAACAACCTGATCAATCGAAATTGAAATCAATATTTTTTTAACACCAAATTAGTCATCAAAACATCATAACATAAATACACAACAATGAAATCGTTCGAGCTTACCATGCACCGTCGAAATCGAATGAACCGGGGCGGCGGATAGGGAAGAAGCCAAGAACATTCTGATAGAAATCAAGAGTTCGATCAACAGAGCGGCAAACAAGGGAGATGTGATTCAAGGAAGTGATACGAAGAGGGTTGTTTGGTGCAACATCGGACCCATTGATGTTGTTGTTCTTCATTTTGTCACGCAAAATTCAATCAATAAAAATCAACAAGAAGCAAAAGAAAAACTCTCTTTGAAATTGTTATTGATTGCAGATCACAGGATCCTTATTTATAGCAAAGTTTGTTACGTGTAATTTTTTTTTTCAAAAAAAATTGATTCACGAGACAAGAAGATGTGACTTCACATCTATTGTGGACTTGTTGCACTCCCGTCGTTCTGATGGAAATTTTTTGGTGTCTTCATTCGATTTGATTAAGCTTTACAATATTTTTCGCTACATTTATAATTTTCAATTTTCAATTTTCAATTCTTAATTTTTTAATTTTTTAAAATTCTTAATTTTTTAATTTTTTTTTTGAAATCTACTTGATCAAATACGGTCAAATACAGTCAAATACGATCAGTTGGTCAAATAAAGTCAAATACGGATGAATAGTGATGGATGACATGTAGTGTAAATAAGGAGGGTGAGGAAGGGCATTTTTGGCAAAGTTTTTTTGCAATGAGTCTTTAGTGAGGAAAATAAGAGAATTAGTGAGGAAAATAAGAGATTGGTATATATATGGTTGTTGATTGAATTCTTTTATATATATAATATATATGGTGGTGGATTGAATTCTTTTATATATATATATATATATATATAGATAAGTTTGTTTTTCTTGAATTTACTTATTTGGACCATCTTGTTTTTGAAGCTTTCTTGTCTTTAGATTTATGTCGATGGCTCCGTTTGGTTGCGAGGAAAAAGGAGAGAAAAGGAAAAACTTAAAGAAAATTTTTGAGTGAAAATGAAATGTGTGTTTGGTTGTAAGGAAAAAAAATGAAAAGAATAGGCAAAATGAGATAAAATTTTTCTTGCAACTTTCTCATGAAAAAATCATTTTTCTTTAAATTTTCTTTTTCTCACTCTTTTCCTGCAACCAAACGGAGCCTTAAGGAAAACGTTTTTCTTTATCCACTTCTTTTTTATTCCCAATTTTCAAGCAACCAAAAAGGTGTTTGGAAAAGTTTAACTCTCCGTTTGGATAAGTTTGAGGAAAGAAATAAAAATGAAAAATCGATGAGAAATGATTTTTTCTATGTACAAAATTTATTCAGGTTTCTATGTTAAAGTTCATTTTTCAAATGTAATCAAACGTATCATCTCATTTGTTTTTCTTCAAAATTTCATTTCCATATACCATATTATTCACGAACCGAACGAAGCGTAAGACTATGGGAAAAACTTCAAGTCTGTCGTTTTTTTGCAAATCAGTTTCTTATATGATTCGCGTATTATTATAGATAATGAGTTTGGGCTTTAGAGCAAGCGCACCATTGAACAATGTGTTACACTTTCCCTTACCCGGTCAAAAGGTCAACCCATTTTTCATAATTTGTAAAACACGCCAGTATGGACCATTTACTATTTATAAATAATATTTATATTATTAATTAATTATTAAAATTTGCTATTAATCGAATTTAATAAATAAATTTATTATTATATGTATACATTTATATTTTTTTACTCAATGAGCTAGATTTTGAAAAATAAATATTATAAGTTATCAAATATATGTAATTTTTTTCATCCTTTATAAACATAAATATATTTTAATTTTATCAGTTATTTGATTTGTGTTAAGTGTTATATAAAGAAATTATTACTTAAATAATTTCAACATAATATTTATAATTAAATGATTTCAATTAATTATAATTATATAATAAACATAAAAATAAATAAATAAACTAAGTTAAAAAATAATACTTATAAATGTTTTTGAAAATAAATTAATGTTATATAATATTAATATAATATAATATAATATAATATAATATATTTAAATTTTTTATTATATTTCATGATACAAACTTTGGTTTGGGGTAACCCACCTCCCGTGGTGCAAAGGTCGAGATCCTGACCTTGATTTTAGTCCACTAGTTCACTTACCCTTAGTTATTGACACAGTTATTATAGCCAACGCCAGCTCGGAGGAGACAAAAACGACATCTGACAGTGAAATTGAAGTTCAAATTTAGCGATTGTGATTGGATTGGATAGTGAAGGGAACCTGTTTATGAAGAACTGGTTATAAATGAGTTGATCTTGATTAGTGTTAGGGTTAGGGTTATGATTGACTGATGCTGGTGTGATATGTGAGTGTAAGTGTGTAACAACATTATGCGTTGAGATTTTTGGATAAAGTTTTTGTGGCTTTGTGCACATCAAAGTGTTTGGCTGACCTGAGTTATTCTTTGCATTTTTTTATAGCGTGTTACCACTTAATAGGTGCATTTGACAGCTTTGTTTCGAAGAAAACTACGTAGCCTGTAAAGTTGCAAGACAGATGCCTAAGCTGGGTTAACAATTTTAGTATGTGACCAAGCAAGTTGCAAACACATCCTGATTTTGGTATGTGATCTAATTTGGACAGCATCCTAAGCTGACCGATCCATTCTGGGATCTTCTCTGAGAATGTTGTAGCAGAGAGGACTAGTGTTTCGAGTAGACTAGTATGCTGGATGGATATTGGCAGACGACCCTGATTTAAGTTGTTACTGGATAATAGAAGATGTCGTAAGGTTCTGAGCTTGATAATATCCTCCAAAAATGAACCGTGCATGTGGAAATTCGTTAGAATCAACGAGGTCAGATTCTTGAAGTTCGAAAAGAATTTTGGAAATGGGGCTGAGAAAGTTATTGTAACTGAGATCAATAACGATCAGGGATTTAAGGTTCCCTAGAGAGGCATGTACGGGACCTGACAACCCAGTGCTGTTCAAAACCAAAACTTGCAGGCGAGGTACTGAAGATGACAGGTCTTGGCACCATTCATTTGTCTGCGTCGATAAGTCTACACTTCCTAATCGAAGCTCCACAAGATTTGACAGTTTCGCAAATACCATATGAAAATGTAAGATCATGAGTGACTAACCTTGTCAAATTTGATATGTCAACTGGAATTTGGACAGAGAATGACGCGTTTGACAAGTTGAGACTCGCCAAATTAGAAAGCAATTCTGCACCGATGAAGTTAGTATGTGTGCAAGACTGTGACTTGTGAGCTATTGGAGCTCAAACAAAGGACTTGAGTCATTCAACCCACCAGTTATACTTCCCGTGTTCAAATCTAAACCTGTTACATAACCATCCTCACTGCATTTCAAGCCAGGCCACACGTAAGCAGTCTTGGGCTTCTTGGCCAGAGTCCCAGTTCACTAGCTTTGTAGACAACCGGGGTTTGTTAGAATATATTAGAATAAATAGTTTCAATATTTACTTTACACATTTAACATAGGTATTTACTTATGCTATTATTAGTTTAAATTATAATTAGATTAGTTTATTAGTATAAATATCCTTATGTACACAAGTTATAATTGTGTGCTTTCCTCTCTTCCCATGTTTCTGTCAAAACTAGATTATCAATATACTTCATTCAATTCTATTTTTATCTAATAGGGTTGATAACTATTCAACTTTATTTGCCACAGTTAGCCTTATTCGGCCCTATTACAATGAGAAACACTAGTAGAATACCGATGACGCTGAGCGATAACCGATGATGATGATGATGATGATGATGATGCAAATACTGTCATTGCCATATGAGAAGAGAGATTACTGATTGCCGGAGCTCCTTTGTGTATCCATTTATACCAGCAAGCGAGTATGCAAATTGCAAGTCGTCCACTCAGGAATATCAATGGACCACAATGATGCAAACCGGCAGTATACGATAGTGATCACTTTTTTTATAAAAAACTCAAAGCTTCTCCAAAATGATCTGAAGGGGAGCAAAAGGTAAATGATGCATTAATTACTCAAAACTCAAAATCTTTCTCATCATCGAATGACTAAAAATCAATTGTTTCAATCGACTCTAAATTTAGGAAAAATACAAATTAAAACAGCTTGAAGTTTCCAATCGAATCCAAACTATATTTTTAAAAACAGTGACACCCTATCCAAAAATATAGTTTGATTTCCAATTGTGTATTTTGAGTTTTACTTTTAGCTTTCCAATTACTTTCGTCTGTCACCAATTGTGTATTTTGATTTCCAATTACTCCACAGCGAAAGTTTCGTTTGATTGAATTCGTTTTACTGCTCTGGAATTTGGCAGTGCCATTACCATGAGTCCGTGACAGTGAAACATTGTCTATTTATTGTTAGTCGAATGACAATTAACTTTGTTAGTTTTTTTAACAATTTATTTTTATAGGTGTGTTACAATGACGGGTAATTCAAATCCTAAACGTTTCAAAATTTTGTTATCTTGGCATAACAAAAGTGGTGCTTCATCAACGACAAGTCAAGAGATGGAGAGTGAACCTATTCTCAATATGCCAAATATTTCCATAGAATTGATAAATGAGGAAGTGATCCCATGTTTCTCAAATCCGGTAGAGAGCCATCAAAGTTCAAGACTTGAAGATGAAGATATATTTGACATAAATTCACTTGAAAGAGATCCCGGAAAGCGACGTGCAATATGCAAGTATCCCGTAAATGATCATGACAATGTCCGTAGAGCTTATGTGGTGATGGGGCCATATCAACCTTGTTTAGATCATTATCCACCTACTTTGGATGGAGCTCAAAATCGTAAATTTAGTGAAAAGTGGTTTAAAGATTGGACATGGCTTGAGTATTCCATCATAGAAGATAAAGCATATTGCTTTCCTTGCTTCTTGTTCAAGAGCAACACAATGCCTTCTTCACAATTTACAGATATTGGTTTCAATGGTTAAAAAAATATTAAGGCTAAGAAGTCCGGCGTCTTCGCACATATGAGAGTGGTTAATTCTACACATAATTCTTCATGCAAAAGTGGGAAAATTTGAAGAACCCTTCCAAGCACATAGAGAGAGTGATTTGCAAATTGTCTGAAAAAGAAGTAATGGACAACCGCACCCGACTTGTTACTACTATAGAAGTCGTGAAATTATTGGCCTTACAAGGAATTTCTTTTAGAGGGCATGATGAGTCGGAGAATTCTCTTAATAGTGGTAACTTTGATGCCATGTTGAAGTTTTTGAAAAGAAGAGATGATGAGTATCGTAAAGCGTTGATTAATGCTCCAAAAAATGCCAAGTATACATCTTCAACAATCCAAAAGCAAGTCGCTAACATTCTTGGAAATCAAGTTAGGGCCAAAATTCGTGAAGAAGTGGGTGAATCCAAATTTTGCATTCTTATCGATGAAGCGCTTGATGTTTCAAATAAGGAACAAATGGCTATTATTCTTCGCTTTGTGGATTGCAAAGGATTGATAAGAGAGCGATTCTTCAAATTGATTAGTGTCCCCGATACTTGTTCTCAAACTTTGAAAGATGAGATATCAAAGGTACTTGCTCAATATGATCTCAAGGAAGAAAATTTACGTGGTCAAGGGTATGATGGAGCTAGCAACATGCGCGGTAAATTCAAAGGTTTGCAAGCTTTATTTTTGAAAGAATGGCCACAAGCTTTATTTTTGAAAAATGCCGCGGCGCAAGGAGTTTCAGTCATATGGAAATTCTTCTCTACTTTGACAACAATAGTAAACTTTGTTGATTCTTCGGCGAAAAGGCATTCAATGCTAAAGGATTATCGAGAAGCAGAAATTGAAGATTTAATGGCTATTGGTACAAACTTGACGGGTACAGGCAAGAATCAAGCTTGTACTTTGCAACGAGCTGGAGCCACTCATTGGGGTTCACATTTTCGTTCTATTTCAAGTCTAATTAAATTGTTTGGAGCTACTCAAGCAATAGTTGAGGATTTACATGAGAATGGCTTAACCGACAAGGTTCGATGAGAAGCAAGAGGAATTATGGATGCTATGACAAATTACGAATTTGTCTATTGTTTGATTCTTATGCATAAGGTTATGAATATAACCGAATTTCTTTCTCAAGCTTTCCAAAAGAAAGATATTGATATTGTGAATGCCGTGGAGTTCCTCTCCATAACAAAAATTAAACTTCAAGATTTGAGGTGTAATGGTTGGGATGCTTTGATCAAGAATGTGGATACATTTTGTTGTGATCATGAAATTGCTACACTTGATATGTCGGCTCCTTATAAGAAAAGGAAGAGAGGTAGTGAAAGAGATATCACACATGAGCATTTTTATCGGGTGGACGTTCTTCATGTTGTTATTGATCATCAGTTGTCGGAGCTTGATAGTAGATTTGGGGAGAGTTGTATGGAGTTGCTTGTTCTTAGTGCATCATTTTACCCACGAAATGACTTCCAAGCATTCAAAGCTGAAGATGTGTGTAAGCTTGCTTCAAAGTTTTACCCCTCGGACTTTTTGGAAGATGATATTGTTGCTTTACGTATGGAATGTGAATTCTTTCTACCTATGATCAAGCAGAATGCGACATTTGCAAATGCAACGTCTATAGCTGATTTGTGCCACTTGTTGGCGACTTCAGGAAATCATCATTTTACCCCATGATTTATCGATTGATTTGTCTTATTATGACTCTTCCAGTTTCTACAGCTACTACAGAAAGGGCATTTTCATCAATGAAGATAATCAAGAATAGACTTCGAAACAAGATGAATGATGAGTTTCTTGATGATCTTATGGTCATTTATATAGAACGGTTATTTGTAGATTCTATCACTGATGATGATGTAATTACCGAATTTGAAATATGTGGGCCTCGTAGAGTAAAGTTTAGCTAGTTACGTCGTTCGTGTATATCTTTTTGGTTGTTTTGTTCATGTAATGTGTTGTAATATTTTTTTTTGAATGGTCATGACAAGGTAGTGATAATACCCTCTTTTTTGTTATCGTATATTCGGAGGAAAAATAGCCCTGCTATGTTTCGAATCCTGGATTCGCCCCTGGGTAAGTCTCTACTGTGGTCTACGCAGTTAACGAGCTATGTGATGAACCATCTATAACCCCTGGCCCCGGAGCTACTGTGGCCGGCCTAGATGACAAAAGAATCCTCCCATTTTTCACCACCGGGCAGCCATTCATCTGATTCTAGTGAATTCTCTCCAATTCCTCAACTATATATGGCTTCAAGATAGCTTTATATGTCTCATCTAAAGTAGTAATTCCCAGATCATAAAATAAGGTAAGCCAATGTTGGCTACTCATTGATTCTCAGTGTGCACATGAATGATAATAGTGGATTTCAAAAGATATAAATCCCTGATTCCCTGAAGAAAAAAATGGATGTGTACTTTCGGTAGCATAAGTGAGATTTTTGCAGTTTAACTAGCTTACATTATTTGCAAAGTCTGATTGCATACGGTTAAGAGAAACTATAGGTTCTCAGACGAATCATGTGATAGTATAAAAACTTTCCAACTCTAAAACATTCTCACTGTTACACAAAACCATTGTCTCAATAGCGGGCAAGGCTCACACCAGCAATTACGTTTCAGTTGCCTTCATACTTGGGCTCAGCCATGACAAAGTGGTAAGCAATCACCAAAATGAAGATGCCGATTCCGAGGAAATTGGCAAAAAAACCTAGATCGTTATCATCAATCATCTGCATGTAATGTGGAGCCATGTCAGAAACAAAGGATATTCTCAAAGTTTAGTTTGACGTATACACATTTTGCATAGGAACAATGTAATCAAGATAAATCTAACCACTGAGACTACTAACAGTAAAGTTATAAGGGAAGTTTTCAAATGTTAACCTTGATGCTTCGCGACCTATAGCAGAAGTTCTTGTGGAGATAAATAAAAAAAAATTGTCTGCGGCTGTGGGCAATTCGCAAAAAAGAAATACCTAAATTCCAATGTGTTGCTCTAAAGGGGCTAATGAAAGCCTCAAGAAACTAGAGAATGTTCAAATCGGAAAGAAAAATAGATAACGGATTTAAAGGACAAAATGCATATAATAAGCCACAAAATGGAATAGACGGATCTGCAATATGCACAGCTTAAGCTTACTGATCAAACAAGAAGCGAATGAATTATAATCGCAGATGGCAGAATCGGATCGGATCGATGATAAAGCAAAGAAATAATCGAAAAGAAAAAGAAATGCAAGAGCAAACGGATCTGGGAAGTAACAAAAGGAATGAAGTGACTCACGATGTTCAGCTTCGTCGCCGCACCCCAATACTCGATCTCCAGTCCTCGTCTTCGTCTTCGTCTTTCGTTTTTTCTTTTCTTTTTACGAACGCAGAAATTCGAGGACAACATGAAATTAGAACTGCCTTTCATTTATTTCAGTAGGTTACACAAGTATAGGCCCGACATTTTATCAGCCCATCAGGGGCAAGTGTACCATTGAACTAAAATTTGAGCAGGACTTAAATTTTCCCAACGCATCAATAGACTGACTAGTGAGTTGGACTGAAAGTTAGTGTGTACTCTTGAAATGCACCACACGGTAGTTTTCTACAACCATCTTACTCCCTCCGTCCTCTCTTATTTTGATCTTCTCATTTGCATTGGACAGAAGGCACAATTATTAAGGAATAATAAAAGTGCAGGGAGTGGATCAAATAAAAAGGGTGTTTAAAATAAAAAGTTTAAAAAGATCATGTACATTCATTTGATTCATCCTATGTCTCAGATTAAATCATAATATTAAATAATTTTTAAATTAAAAAGGGACAAATATGGAAACACAATATTTATATTAATCCTTAATAGCTTGTTCGACATTTTTAATGAGTATTCTTCTCATTTTG
>JAWWMW010001459.1:40487-52769 GCA_035048345.1 Echeveria elegans
CTTGCGACGTTTTCTGCCTTCTCACATGTTTTTGACCCTCTTAATAACCGAATCAGTCTTCAAGCTTAACATATGAATTGTAGCTTTTCGAGTCAGCTTTCTAACGGATTTTATTTCATCTTCAACGGATTAACGATGCGCATTCTAGAAGCCAAACCTTCAACCACCACGAAACCTGGCGATTTTGGTCTCACCAAAAAGCTCTAATCCAGATCTATTCTTTTCCCTGAAGCACTGGTAACAACAGCAGACTTCAGCAGCCTCAAATCTCGCCTTCTTTCTTCGTTTAAACTTGGAAATCGTCGGTTGAGAGAATGAGGAAGTGGAATCATAAAACGTGACTTCTATCTCCTTTCCAGCCCTTTTATACCCTGTTCAATTACCTTTGATCTTCAGCAGATCCGACGGTCCACAGCAACTCCTCCAGCCTGGCAGAGCTCACCAATCTCGTGCAAGATTATCACGCCAATCGCGTGATACTCCTTCAGCTGACATGCAAAACTGTCTGAGCTTTGGGTTGCTCAACACTTGGGCTGCTCCTCCATTTGGGCTGCTCCATTTGGGCTGCTCCATATGCCACACAAACAAGTCAGTAGTTAGACAGTTGCAAATTTTAATCCTACTGTAATATGAAGTGTGTTGCCATATTGTGCGTTCTTTTTTGTAACTTTACTTTCAGTACTCATTTTAAATTACATCAAAGCAGTTTTTGTAAGTTGTTTCAACAAAGCTATAAAAAGTTCTGGTACATGTGCTAGAATATCTGATGGTGCTGCAATTTCGTGCCAGAAGGTTCATACAAAAATGTGTGGACACAAGAAGCCAAACTTATGATGACATGAGTGTTCTCATAGCAAAAACTATTAGGCGTGAAGCAGATTTTGAGAGAAAGTTACAGCATACTCCCTCCATCTAATTCTTACGTTTGGGTGAGGATACAGAGAGTAAGAAAATATAAAAAGTGAAAGAAAGTAGGTAATGATTGTTTGTATGATAAAAATGAATGACTTGATTGTTAATAAATGATGAATGATTTTATTGTTGATAAATAATGAATGATTGTAAAAAGTATAATAATGATGGAAGAGAGAATGCATGTGAGAGTAAAAGTGAAGAAATATATATATCATTTTAAGAAGTGTAAGATATATTTTAGGACATTTAAAATCGAAAGTGTAGAAATATTATGAGGCAGAAAGAAGTCGCCAACACAATTTCAGGAGGAAACAATTCCCTCGATTTTTTCAGAGCTCACAACAATAGTACCAACCCGATCTTGAACTGCGTCACCAAAATCCGGTCCAATTTGATTCAAGTTGCCAGTTGGTGCATCCTAAAGCAGTACGGTACGGTTCACAAATGAGTTTACTTTACGAGTTGACCCGTAATTTGTAAGTAAAAGGGAAACTTAAATTACCTAAAGATATATCAAAAAGGGACGTCACTTTTTGGCTTTTCCACTTTGGCCTATATCGAAAGATCCTCAAGAATTATAAATTACACTCCGTCCCGTCCCCAACTACTTATGCATTCCATGATCAAAGAAATAGAAATACAGACCAAATTTTAATATTACCAAACTTGTGGGGAGCTGACTGTAAATAACCAGTGAAATTTACGCCTCAGAAGGAGCAGAAATAGAGAGAGAGAGGCATCAGTTGCAGAGATAAAAGCATAAATTTTCGGATCTCTCGATCAAAGTTGCGGAATCGATCCGGACCGCTCGGTTGAGGAGCGGAAATGGTGGACAGTAACCAAACCCTTTCTCAACAACAACATCTCAAGCCGAAGAGGTTTTTTTTTTATTTCTTGTCAAATTTTAATACGAGTCGACGATTGCAATGACTGTAGCTTATTTAGGTTTTTGTTTGGGATCGCAACACGCGTCGTTAATTGCTAGAATTGTGGTTATGCCGTTTCAGGAAACAATCCTTTCTGGATTCAGGCTGCCTTCATTTTTGTTTTGTTTTGAGATTAGGGATGGGGTTTGAGTCATTTCGGTTTCATTGTTGACATGATGTAGAGATTGAAAGTGGGATGAGATAATTCTACTGAGTCTTGAAAAGTGCATTTACATTTTGTGAGTAGTTTTTGTTTCTGTGTTCGTCATCTTGGAAGGTGAAATAAGATGTGTGGATTTATCTATTGAGTTTTGACCGAGTGGAGTTGGTCGATATGGGCAATCGGATTGAAATGCATGTTGAAGTATGTTGTTGTCCTTATTGAGTAAGCGTACATTGGAGGTTGATTCCAGGTACATTCAGCTATGTTGTGACCTGATTCATTTCTGTTAGTTTGATGTTATAAACCTCTAAATGGTAGGTTTCAGGGCTGAATATTTAATTATTTATCAAGGGATTTTTTTTTTATAATGTTGGCTTAGTAGTTAGCATACTGCATCTCTATAACATTTGGTCATGAGAATTTACCACTCTTAATTGGCGGTTTTAACAGAGATGCCTACGGATTTACTGTGAGACCTCAACACTTGCAGAGATTCAAAGAGTACGCTAGTATCTTTAAGGTCAATTTCTATTTTTCTCTCTTTTATGATATTCAGTTACCTGGATATAGTTGTAAGTTAATGTTTCTCATATATGGTTGGCGGTTGCTATGACATCAATCTGTTTTTACCATAGGCATATTATCACAACTGGGGATATATTTTTATAGATTATTCATGTTTAGTGAAATATTTTCTTCAGGAGGAGGAAGAAGAACGGTCAGATAAGTGGAGTACGTTTTTAGACCAGTTTGTAGATTTGAAGGACTCTTATTATTCAGAGGAGGAGGAACCGAGTGAGAAATCACCTGCTGAAACACCTGGGAAAAATGATTCTGAAGAGAGTGAAGCTCTCACTAATACTTCAACACAAGGAAATAGCAAATCTGAAAGGGAGATTCCGGAGGCCAAAAAAACACACTCCTCTAAAGTTCGAACATGGGCTCGAATTAGAGCATCTCTTGGGGGCATTGAGGATATGATGAGTTCTCGTGTAAAGAAGCGACAAGATATTAATGTTCACCCAGCTACTATCTGTCAAAATAATCTTTCATCGATACAGGAGTCTGAAAACTTAGAGGGGGTCTCTGATAATGACAATGATCATGAGGTTGACTCAGAGACAAAAGACATGATAGGCGATGCAACTGGCTCGACCAAGGATGAAATCCAAACTGGAGATGGATTTTCTACAGCTTCTTCTTTCCCTTGGAAGGAAGAATTAGAGTTCCTTGTTCGTGGAGGAGTACCAATGGCTCTTCGAGGCGAGGTATATCCGTATGTGAATTTGTTGAACCTCTTACTCTTACCAAAAATCTTTGTGTTAAAATGTGGTAATTCAACCTGTATCAAAAGGTATGGCAAGCCTTTGTTGGAGTTAAAACACGGAGGGTAAAAGGGTACTACCAAGAATTACTTGTCACTGAATGGAATAAAGGAGAAGACAATAAATCATTTGATGTAACCTTGAAATGGAAAAAGCAAATTGAGAAGGTAATAAAAGTTGTTCATTTTTGGCCCACTCACGTTTGAGATGGTATTTTTGGTGCATGCAGATGTACTCTTAGTTCCAGTACAATTTTTTATATTTTTATGCAGGATTTGCCTAGAACATTCCCTGGTCATCCTGCCCTCAATGAGAATGGAAGGGACTCGTTGAGGCGTGTACTATGGGCATATGCTCTACATAACCCTTCCGTAGGTTATTGTCAGGTACCCTGTAACTAATAGTTTGACCCTTGTTTTTAGAATTCATTCACTATGCTCAACAATTTTAAAATTTCTCATACTCTTTATGGGTAAACTAAAATGAGGATGTGAATTAAACTTCAAGATATGAGGGTCCTGTACTGTAAGGGGATGATACTTTGTTGTACTGACAATCAGCAGTAATGTATAGTTTCTTGGAGTGTACGTCGTTGACATTTTAATTTTTAAGATTAACACACACTCACACGTGCGCGCACACACACTGGAAAATGCTGTGCTTGGCCTTCTCTTACTATAGTTGGACTTAATTTCATTATGATTTATGCATGCAGGTCTTTATGATGTCGGTTTTAGGTAACAGTTTATGAATATAAACAGCTTTTTGATGCAGGCCATGAATTTCTTTGCTGGCTTACTACTGCTTATGATGCCTGAAGAAAATGTATTTTGGTAGGTTTTCAGTTCTGTTTTTCTTATAATGTCCATTTATGTATTTACAAATATGGTATCACAGAGCTACACAGTGACTCACTGTATTAGGTAAATGAAAGAAAATTGTTTAATCCTGTGATTTTCTTAGATGGGATAAGCTGATTCTGAGTGGATCAACTGGTACCAATTTGTTAATGTGCTGGAAATGATTTCAGGACTTTGGTGGGTATAATTGATGACTATTTTAATGGCTACTTTTCAGAAGATATGATTGAATCTCAGGTTTTTATTATCACTCTCACAACCAATTTACTGTTTGTTCTCAGTAGTTATTGAATTAAACGGATTCTGCCTCTTGAGCATTCAATACGTTAATAATGTGTTATTGAACGTTACATGAATCAGGTGGACCAACTCGTATTTGAGGAGTTGATGAGGGAGAGATTTCCAAAACTATGTTGGTTGATTCAGCTACTCTATTGTTACAGTTTACTTATTGTACAGTTGTTATTGCGTTTGTAGGTTTTCATATCTTCATGCTTCTGGTGCAGTTAATCATCTGGATTACTTGGGAGTGCAGGTCGCGTGGATTTCTGCCCCTTGGTTTCTTTCTATTTTTGTTAATATGTTACCTTGGGAAAGTGGTGAGGCCTCTACATCTGCCTCTCTTTGGATTTTCTTGCATCTGTGCCTCTTGATAGGCTGTTGCATAAATGTCTGCTATTTGTTTCAGTTCTTAGAGTATGGGATGTACTTCTTTTTGAAGGAAATCGTGTTATGCTGTTCAAAACTGCTCTTGCGTTGATGGAGCTATATGGTACTGGTACTACCAAAGTTATGTAATCCATTTTCAAGATCACCTGCGCATTACAGAGTTCGAGCATTAGCTTTTCTTTTTGAGTCTTTGGTAGGTCCTGCCCTGGTTACTACCAAAGATGCTGCCGATGCTATCAGTCTGCTGCAGTCGCTCGCTGGTTCAACTTTTGATAGCAGTCAGCTTGTTGTGACTGCGTGCATGGGCTATTTAGCAGTAACTGAAGACAGGCTGCATGAACTGCGAGAGAAACACCGACCATCTGTTCTTGTAGTTATTGAAGAATCGTCAAAGGGTGGAAAAGTTTCAAAAGTTTCAAAAGTGCTGGCAACTAAATTGTATAGTTTTAAGAAACCTCCTAAGCCAAACGCAGAGGAGAAAAATTCGACCGAAGGGGTAGATGAAAACACACCACGCATAGAGTGCCAGTCTCATTTGGATGAACTTCTTAATGGCTTAGCTGTAAACGAGGATGCAGATTCTGCTCCGGATCTTCAAGAACAGGTTTAATGCCTTTACCTTCTACATTCATCTCAAATGTGTTTAAAATGCTGGGATACCATTAACTAAGGCACTGCTATAATCAGTGTAACGGATGGCAATTGTGAAGAACATTCTTGAATATTTTTATGACTTTTTACAAAGAAATAATGCTCATGGACTCCTACAAATTTTACAAAAATATCCGAAGATGTTTATATGTTACCCTTCTCAACTCATTTTAACCTTTTTAAGGTATCAATGTGATCCTCATCCCAACAAAAATAGGATTATTTTTCAACTCATTGCTCTTGAAAGGCAACTTAGAAACACAGACAAGATTTAACAGTTTTTATGAGTTCTTTTGTAACAAATTGAATTACATTTCTTATTTTTTGAGTATCTTTGTTCAATTCAGGTGAACTGGTATAAAGTTGAGCTGTGCAGGCTGTTGGATGAAAAACGCACAGCGGTGCTCAGGTTAAAACAACAATATGCATCTATCGTCAGGCTTTAAATCTTTTTGCCAGCTTGCTATGCTCTCTTGATTAACACGCATGCCACTTGCATATTTCCTGTATTAAATTTTGATTTAGTACGGTCTTTGGTCTCTCCCTACCTTCATCGCTCTAGGATCTTGAAGGGATGTATAAGATTTACCTTAACCAAGAACACTTCTCTTTTCATCATGTTCTCTTTTTAAACTTTGCTATGTCAGTTATTCGTTTATAATTACAATCCATTATGTCTAGATATATTTATATGACAGTCACAATTTTCTTGAAGCTGCAAACTGATAAATACACATATCCAACTCGTACTGGACTACTTCTAGATGCATCTTTTGTTCATTTTGGTAAAAGAAAATTCATTCTGATTTTCTTCCAGGTCTGAGGAGCTGGAGACAGCTTTAATGGAGATGGTCAGACAAGACAATCGTCGGGAATTAAGCGCGAGAGTATGTTATATACTTTTTTTAGTTTTAAGCTCTACTCTTAGATCTATTTGGGCATAATGAATACACAAATTGATTCTTTTATCGTTCAAAGAATATTTGACTCATAACATTTTCAGGTTGAGCAGCTGGAGCAAGAAGTGTCTGAGTTGAAGCAAATCCTTGCAGATAAGAAGGAACAGGAGGCTGCCATGCTTCAGGTCCCACTGCTGCCTAACTGCACAATTCAGAGGCACAAACGACTGTCGTTAACGTAGGCTAATATTGCTTTTGTTGCTTCTTGCTAGGTTTTGATGCGGGTTGAACAAGAGCAAAAATTAACTGAGGATGCTCGCCGAGCAGCAGAGCAAGATGCGGCCGCCCAAAAATATGCAGTTCAAGTGCTTCAGGTGCTAGAGCTTATGTTTGTTATTTCGATGATATCATAACAATACATGTGCACCGGAACCACCAAATATACTTACATATTTTTGTCCACTATTTGGTCTACCTGTATTCTAGGTGTTCCTTGGTCGGCATTCTTTAAATTTATTTTTAACTAAAATCAGTTTGTGTATGAATGCACAGGAAAAATATGAAAAGGCGATGGCATCAATAGCTCAGATGGAAAAAAGAGTAGTAATGGCAGAATCCATGTTAGAGGCTACATTGCAATATGAATCTGGTCAAGTAAAGCTGCAGTCGTCTCCTAGGTAGAAACAGTATACCTTTGTTACTACTACCAGTCTACCACTTCGACATATACCAGTCAGTTTAAGCCAAATGTTTAATGCGTCCAGAGTCTTGGTGCAAAGTCAAATGTTGATTAGTTTCTTTACATAGATTCTATCGATATCTTTGCGTAGATACCTGAGTTACATCTCTTAAATTGTGAGTGGTCTTATAAACTTCTTAGCATGCCTTATTAAAGCTAAGACAATTCATTCCAGAGGTTCACGTCCAGGAGCCCAAACAAATATTAGAAAGATTGGATTACTTTCTGGATTCGGATGGCGAAACAAGGTACTTTTCATTATCTTTATTAGCAAAATTGTTTTCCTTTTTAAAATATGTTAAGTGCATTAAGTGGGGTGCTCTCAGATTCTCTGGTGAATCTAATTCTAGTGCACTAACCCTGTTTTATATTTTGGAAAGTTTGTAGAAAAGCATGTATAATATAGAATCAAAGGGAATAAATTTTCCCCTGAAGAAATGAGTGAAGAGTTCTTTTCATTTTTTTTTTTGAGAAATCAAAATAAACTATTTCCCCATATCATTATTCAACTTCTACATAAACCAAACAGGGAGATATTTGAGATCTTGAAACCAATGCATGTGAACAAGTACTTAGTTTAATAAAAGACCTACTGATTCGGTTTGAAGGAGCAATGAAATCAACTTTTTGCGGTTGGCTAATTTTGTATACACCACTTCATTACTGTAACTGAGTCTCAAAGTTTAATTTGGGCGTTTGCTACATGCTGAAAAATCCTCGAATTTTAGACATGGTGACCACATCAGGAATATGATTATATGAACTTATCATAGAAGCGGCACCATCATAGATTATGTTTTGTCGTGATCTATACTTTTTGTGTTTTTTCAACAATGTTTAATAATTTCAGGGAAAACCAGAAGACTCGAGCGAAAACGACTCTGCAAATGAGGATTCCAATCAGAATGCTTCTCAGTGACAAGTTGGTATGATCAACATGATTTTGCAGCAATCATGGGTTATAGTTGTACCGTAAAGATTATAATCGGTACAGGTGGTGGGTAGTTTTTTTTTCCCCTTCTTTACAGCCACAGCCGGATCATACTTAGGCTTTGTAATTTATGAGCACCATGTTTGTAGAAACCTTACTATATAATCCAGTTCAAAACAATGACAATCAGACACCTATATCATGCTGAAATCATGTTCATCAAACTGCAATTTATGGTCTCAGAAAAATAATAAAAATATCAGCACCAGAGATGATGATCTTTTGTATCAATAACAGGACCAAAATATCTAACTGAGAAAATTATTTCGTGTAGCAGCATAACTGAAACTGCTACATCGACCGGTCAACTAAATGCTGCTTGCTATTTCCTGTCTGCTGGGAGCCTTGCTCAGATACTGCTTGGGCAGAACTCCTGGATGGCATGTCATGGTTGTGCTTGCCTTCATATGTTGTTATGAATGACCTGGGGTCTTCTGATGCCCTTTCCACATGCTTCCGAACATTGCACTTGGGACTTGTGCACCTGTAGTAGCTCCTGCAACATGAAGGTCTGCCAATGAGCTCTTGCTTGAAAATATGTCGCTGAATGTTTATTTAAGGTACCTCTCAGTCCTAGCCTCTTGTAGTAACTAACCTGGGATATGGGTTGCCCTTGACGACCTTCTGTCCATATTTTCTCCAGCAATAACCATCACCTACAATCTCATTGTCCGTTGAACTCTGCACCACAATGTTGGGAACCTGTATTCCTTCCCCACCAGATGGACCTGCCTGATCGCTTGCTTGGACCTCACTTTTCCTGCATCAAAACCCATAAGAGAGATGAACCACCAACAAAATTCACATTATTGATTACTCAAACAGAATTCGATATTTCATGGATTAGAGAAAAAAAAAAAAAAATTCGATATTTCAATTTTTAGTAATTCACATTTTTCAAACCTTCTTTTGCTTCTTGGCTCGTCATCTGCATCAATTCCTTTACTTCCATCATCGTGTTCTGTACTAACACCGCATGAGTTATCAGGCATAACAAGGCCTGCATTTACCACATTATCGAATGAAGGCACTGGGTTGCTTCCTTGGCATGCTAATATAGCTGATGACCTCATCATCTCATTCTGCTCCTGATCTGATATTTGGTGTCTTGCATCATTCACAAAGTGTGGGCTTAAATCTTGCGCAGCACCCTTAGACTCGTTTCCTTGAGATATGCCAGCGGGAGTGGCTTTCTTCGGAGGCTGAGGCTTCACATGGTTATGCTCACCCTTGTACACAATTTCCTTGATCTGCCCATCAAATGATCGCTCCGCCTTCTTCTTCATAGGGCAATTTGGATGAGTGCATTTGTAATAGCTTCTCGGATACTCACTCCCTTTCACTTGCTTCTGTCCGTATTTTCTCCAGTTATATCCGTCATATGATGGCCTATCAACATTTGCAACCGGCGGTACAGATTTTGAATCCTCTTCAATGTTCTGCGAAGAGGGTTGTCCCCTTGACGTCTCAGCTAATCTACTTGGTTCTGGTAGAGACAATGTGCCTCCATTTTGCGTTGGTCTAAGATACCGCCCTTGTGGTCTCGAAAGTTGCTGCGGTTGAGCCTCAACTGGTGCCACTACCGCCTGTGGGGGTCTTGTATTGAAATTTCCCTAATTAACACAAAAATATTGAATTGTTAGTCAACCAAAGAAGAAAGAACCAAGGTAACCTTGTTTTTGCAGTAAGAAACTTAAATGTGATTATGCACTCATTACATTCTTCGTATTTTTTTATGTATTCCACATGAAGAACATTTAAGGTAACATCAATGATACAAAATGAATGTGTTGTATTATTCATTCTTACCATATTGGCCAACAATGAAACAGTTGATTTGGACACAATTTTGGCCAAGGGCTTATACACAACAGTACTTTTAGTGTCTGATGCCAGAAGGGTATCCAATGATTGGTCAAGTCCAGATGCTGCACCTCTGGAAACTGCCCCCTGGAATATATACAGAGGGCAGATCACCGCATGAAGCAAAATTGAGATAACAAGGCTTTGTTAATTACGTACTTAAAAAAATATGAATGAAGTACTGCAAGTGCAACTATATGGATTATTTCTTACTTGGGAGTGAGACTGAGAATAGCCAGCTCCAGCTGATGCTTGAGTCGCAGCAGCAGGCTTAGTAACCCTGACTGTCTTAGGCCTGATTGCTCTCACGGCAGCAGTATCGGAAAGGGATGCCCTTGGTGGGGATGTGTCGTTTATGGCACCAGCAAGGAGCTCAGAGAAAGTAGAGCAGCTGGGCTTTGAAGCAACTGGTTTGGCTATTACAACCCTCTCGGACGCCTCCTTAATCTCCATTATTATTGAGTCTAAAACTGGCAGGCACAAAACT
Source organism: Echeveria elegans (assembly GCA_035048345.1). Taxonomy (NCBI): domain Eukaryota; kingdom Viridiplantae; phylum Streptophyta; class Magnoliopsida; order Saxifragales; family Crassulaceae; genus Echeveria; species Echeveria elegans. Next base: position 50,976 of record JAWWMW010001459.1, read on the forward strand.
AGACTTGATGGGCAGACATTATTTCAGTTAATCCAAAACCTGCATGACATGCGAGTGAAGATAAATAAATGGTGAGTTTAAGTTAGGCAATTGTGAGATTGAAAGAAGCCCTACTGACAAACCCATCTGTGCACACGCCAATGGTGCAGATTGAACTCGTTTGTATTAGTGTATATAGACAAGCGGTGATCCCGTTGTCCCGACGGGAATTGTTTTACTGTTAAATTTAAATTTTTATATTTTATTTAATTTTTAATTTAGTTGGAATTAATGGTTTAGTTAGGTGATAGAGATTTAGTTAGATGTTGTTGTGGTAAATGTATGCATTTAGTTAGATGTTGTTGGTAAATGTATGGTTTGTTAATTAGATATTTAGTTTGAATGGTTTAGTTAGGTGATAGGGATTTAGTTAGATGTTGTTGATAAATGTATGGTTTGTTAGTTAGATATTCTTTTATATAGATATAAGATAAGATAGATGAGCTCATATATGTTGTTATTCAATTTTGAACTTGTTTGTATTATTATATACAGATGAGCTCATATATGTTGTAATTCACAATTTCACATGTTCTCCATCTTCAATCTGAACCTCATAACTAGCTTCTTAGAGAGAGTGTGTGTAAAAAATAATTCATTTTTCCTTATTTTGAAAAGAAAACAAAAATAAACACATCACCATAAAGTCAAAATCATATCTTAAAGTTATGAAAAAGTAAAATCATTGAGATCTTGGGGGACAGAATGAAAAAACCCACTAGAGTAACAACACATAAAAAAGTTCAAGAAAAGTGAAGGAATAAAAACAACTTTATTTTTATTTTTAGTGTTATTGGACTTGCACATAAAATATTCAACCGCAGTCTGATATACGAGCTGAGGAACACAGGAAGTCACTTCACCTCTTGGATATGAAAGCCAGTTATGAATCCTCCCTGGGACTGAGTTGGTTGGTTGCACTTGCTGTTGCCTGTTGGGTTGGAGAAGTGAGAGTCAGAGAGATGAGGAAGCAAAAGAAGCTCTACTGCTCTATGCTGTCTTCTCTCTTTTCTCTGTGCAATAAGCTGAGAAGTACTAAGAGAATAATGTGAAGAACAGAAAACAAGAAGGCTGGGAGAAATAGATTTGTGAAGAGGACCCTTTTTCTGCAGGGCCTCTGGTGATGAAGATAGCTGACGTCTTTCAACCAACCTTACACCCAGCAGCAGTCTGATAAAGTGATTAAAGCATGAGAGAGAGAGAGAGAGAGAGAATTTAACAGTTGACTGCTGCTCCCTCAACAAGAAAATGGGATGGAGTAGCAGACAAGATTTGCAACTACAAAATGAGATGGAGAGAGAAATAGAGACAGAGGGTGGGAATAATAACAAAAAAAGTCTTGAGAATAGAAAAGCGAGAAAGGGGAATTGGGGTTGTTATTAGAATTACTAAATAGTAAAGGTGGTGTTTCCGTAAGAATGAGAAGTTTGGGGGCTGAGAATGTGGTGGTTGTCTGGTTGAGATGGGTTGGTTTTCCAACTAACTGTCTTCTTTTCTTTCTGACTGACTCTGCACCTCAATGCTCTCATCTCATCAGTCACCGGCACCCAAAATATCACTAGGCACTAGGGAGTACGTATTTAAAGTAAGCATTCAATAGAAACTACTCCCTCCGTCCCTAAATAATCCTTACGTTTGGAGTATGGGCACGGAGATTAAGAAAGTATAAAAAAGTAAAAATAAATATATAATGATTAAAGAAAGAGAGTGTTTGTGTGAAAAAATGAGTGATTTGATTGATAATAAATGATGAAT
>JAWWMW010001461.1:0-11523 GCA_035048345.1 Echeveria elegans
ACTTCAATATAAAAATACTACAAATATTCGATAAACATAATAAAAATACATGAGTTATTCATTAGTGTCCATGTCTATGACATCCTCATTATCGAGATTGTTTCTCGATTTGAAATGCTATTTTCTCACAACTGATTCATTTGTGCTTTTCGATGGTAATCAAAAATATCAGAATCTCCAACCCCATTTACCAGTTCAAGTCAAAAGAAATGAACTGAACTGACCTGAACTGACTTTTTATTCAAATCAAAAGAACAGGCCTAATCCTCGACATAGACCGCCACCCTAACGCACGATTCCAACTAATCCAAACGTCGACGTTTAATCCCGGAAAAAAATGATGACATGTGGCATTACGTCTTGGTAATGGTTGGTGACAGCACACCTCCGGACTTGTGCTTCACGGCTAGTCCTCATTCGCCAACTACTTTTTTTTTGAAATTTCACGCGCCGTATTTTTTTTCCAATTTATTTATTACATCACGTGGAATTTTCATTATTTTATTATTTATTATTCTCCACGAAATTCGCTTCGACTGCTTGCCCACACCTTCCTTCCCCACCAAGTTAACAATACACGCATCTCGATCCGACCAATCGAACCATCTATTTAAAATAAATAAAGCTAATTGGACCGGTTTATTAGATCTTTCTTGATTCTGATCCGGTCGGGCCAGGAGGCGTGGGTTGAGTTGAATTGAACACGCCTTCAAAATCTGGTACGAATTCGGATCCTATAAAAAATCAACTCACAACCGACTCGCTTCAGCTCACATTCACCGTACCACAAATCAATCTCCAAATCCGCCATGATCGACGACGAAGCTAACTCCACACAACTACACCTCGAAAGCCTCAAAACGATCGCCGTCCTCGGCCGTGGAGCGAAAGGCGTTGTGTTTCTAGTCTCCAGCGTTGATAACGATAATGACCTCTTTGCGCTGAAGGTGATTTCGAAAGCGTTAATAGCTGAGAATCAGAGGAAGAAGGCGGAGAAGATGAGGAAGAAAAATGGCGATGAGGATGGTAATGATGATGATGATACGAGTAGTGAGTTTGTGGAAGGGAGCGAGTATAAGAGGATTTGGTTTGAGCGGGATGTGTTGAAGCAATTGGAGCATCCGTTGCTTCCGAGGCTGAGAGGTGTAGTGGAGAATCAGAAGATTGTTGGATATGCTATGGATTATTGTCCTGGTCGTGATTTGAATTCACTCCGGCGGAAGCAGTCGGAGAAGACGTTCTCTGATGATATTATCAGGTAGGCGTTGTTTTTTGTGGACCCGATTTGTGAGATTGGTTTGATGATTTTGAGTTGATTTTGATGTGGATTTTGTGATTTGTGCTGCAGATTTTATGCGGCGGAGCTGGTGTTAATTTTGGACTATTTGCATAAACTAGGGATTGTGTATAGAGATTTGAAACCGGAGAACGTGATGATTCAGGCGAGTGGTCATTTGATGCTTGTGGATTTTGACCTTTCCACAAAGCTGATGTTCAAATCGCCAGGATTATCTTCGCGGACGTCGTCTTGTAATTCGTCTTCTTCATCAGCTGTTTCCTCTCATAGGATGTCCACATCATCTTTATCAACCAAGTCCTCAACTGTGAAAACTAAGTGCCGATCGAATTTCTATAAATGGTGTAGTAGTATGGGAGTTTCTTCAGAGGAGCGGCGGGAATCGATTGAACGCTGCTCAGTGTCTAGCAGGTCTGATAATTGTCTCTTGGTTGTTAAATCGAATTCGTTTGTTGGGACGGAGGAGTATGTAGCGCCAGAGATCATCTCAGGAGATGGGCATGAGTTTGGCATCGACTGGTGGTCGCTGGGTGTGGTTTTGTATGAGATGTTGTATGGGGTGACGCCATTTGTTGGGATGAATAGGAAGGAGACGTTTTACCGGATTTTGTCAAAGACGCCGGAGCTGGTTGGTGAAGCTACACCATTACGAGATTTGATTAGGAAACTTTTGGAAAAGGATCCTAAGAAGAGGATTGTGGCGGAGGAGATTAAAAGGCATGAATTCTTTAGAGGGGTTTGTTGGAAGACTGTGGCGGATATATCAAGGCCGCCATGGATTCCGTTGCCGGATGAGTGTGATTTTGGACGAGGTGCTGTTATTGACATGGAAGCTGTTTGGGATGAGGTGTTTGCCGGAGGTGGCCAGGGTTGTAAGATAAATGGCGAAGTGGGACAGGACAGGCGGGAAGGATGTTCGAATCATATTCTTTCCCAAGCTAATGATTTTTTGGTTTTTTAATTTCCGAGACTGTATACAGAATAAGTATATGAACAACCTGTAACCAAAGATGTAGAAGATAAGTTCTGATATGGATCACTTAGATACAACGGAAGTTGATTTCCACTTTTATACAAATGAGACCATTTTCCAAATTGTGCCGTTATAATTGTATTTCCAGAATATATGTATGGTTTTATACAGGGATTAATCACATTTCTCAGTAGTTGATTCTGCCATGGCTTCTGGGGAAGGGTATGACATCCCTTACGTCATGAAGCCCAGTGGCAAAGAGAACCATGAGGTCAAAGCGAACACTGAATCCCGAGTGCTTGACAGTTCCATGTCTGCGAAGGTCAAGGTACCAGTCGTATTTCTCTCTAGGTAATCCAAGTTCCCAAATCCTAAAAAATCATAGTATTGTTTCAGTTATAGCCAAGTGTCATGACATATTTGATCACGAGACAGTAGCAGAAGGGATGTATAATGTACCTGGCATTCAGCTGGTCAAGGCGTTCCTTCTTCTGGCTGCCGGAAATCAGAGTGCCAATCTGGGACAAGGCATCAAATGCATGTTGGAGTGATTGTGATATTAATAATTATTAGCCGAAAGCAACAACCTTATTTGAAGTTCAATATCAATGGTTTACCCTCGGGACCGCAAGATCGAAGGCCGCAACTGTTTTGCCATCATCATTTAAGCGCACGTAAAAGGGCTTAACAGCCTTTGGATAATTGAATACTATCACTGGTCTCATGAAGATTTCATCAACCAAACAACTGTGTGAACACCGCAGACTAGTTAAGTAACAGCTGTAGTGTAGGGCCGATGGTTCTTTAAATAGTTTTCATATTAACTGCATACCTCATGTGGTCGTCCGTCAGCGAGGCACCCCACTTGATATGTGCTTGCTGTTTCTTGTCTGCAACCTGCAACAGAAAAAGTTGAGTCATAAATGATAAAAGCCTGGCAATTTGTTAATGTTAGTTTCAGAGTGAATACAGCAGAGTACTTCCGATTTCTGAATTTCAAACAGTAACAATAATGTCTGATTAACCTTATTCAGCAGGTCAACTGCTTGTGTGTAAGTGAGCTTCTCCATGGAAGCAGATGTCATTGACTGAAGACGGTCAATAATGGTTTTATCAATTCGCTTTTTGATAAATGACATGTCTTCGGAGCTCTTTTCCAAAATAGTCTTGCAAAGAAATGTCAAGCAATCGTCTGCGGCGCTAATGGCATCCTGGGACAATTGCACCACAATTAGATTCTAACACTACGCAAAATAATTACCTTGTGAGAATAACATACTAGAATGATACTACCTCTAGTTCCGAGAAACCCATTTCAGTCTCCACCATCCACATCTCGGCTACATGTTTCCTGGAGTCAGTTTCAAGTGCCTGAAATCTAGGTCCAAACGAGTAGACACTTCCCAGGGCACATGCATAGCTTTCCAAGTGAAGAGAACCAGAAGTAGTGAGATGGCTTTCTTGAGTAAAGAAATCTTGGGGCTTTCGAGCCTCTTCTTGTTTAAGCAGAAATCCCAGTTTTGTTTTTTCTTTTGCTTCCAACTGGGCTGCCAGTTCTTTTGTTTTATTGAGGTCATGAGAAGCGACAGAATAGGCTTCTTCATTGCTCCGTGTTCTCTTCAATTCTTCAACTAGAGTGCTCTTTTCTTTAATAGCAGCTTTCACGGCATCAAGGCTGGAATTCTCTGTTAACGCTGTAGAAGATTTCACTTCGGGAGATATTTCATTAAGAGTTGTAATTCGAAACCTTTTATTAAATCTTTCACCATCAATAGTAGTGATGACAGGTATATCCACAGACACGAACCCATTATTCTGGAGGAAAGTATGAGTTGCGAAACAAAGGACGTTACGGATTCTCATAATAGATGCAACCTGCCAGATTAAAAATTTGCCAGCTGAAAATTAGCATAATCACTTTTCAGGGTTACACTGCACCATTTACTTTAGGAAAATAGTCCAAGTTAATCCAGTATAGACCCAGTGAAGGTGTTGTAAAATACTAAAATAGGAAGATTAAAAATAATTTTGTTACCGTTGTTGTCCGAGGTCGGATGTGGCAGAACTCCCTCAATGTATCAACCTGCAACCGTTTTTTCGACAAGGGGTATGCATTCTCATCAACTGGCCCGACATGAAGAACTTTCTCCACTGTTAACTCGATGACATATTTCCCTGGAAGTAAAGGCTTCCTCAGTATTCCGGTAACCAAAATGCACGTCCCAGTAGGCATTACTTGTGATGGTGGAATAATTGAAGAGTCCACCAGAACCTGAAAATAGTCAAATACTTATAACTGATTCAAAATAAAATTCTAAAACACAACAGAAGATTGAAAATATTCATTAGCGCTGTGCGAAACTGGGGTACCCGAAGGCTTCCAACACAAGACCCGTCACTGATCTGCAACACAACAACTGACGGCATAGTAGGCTTAAAACCCACATGTTCCTTAACAACTTCATTTGCTCCGCCGAAAACCCGCATCAACGACCTTAAAAAAGGTATTTTCCCCTGAAAAATCTCCACACAGCTCACATCTTTCCCACTAGCCTTCCCGATTCCAAACTCCATTTCCGCCTTAGCGGGCTTCAAAGGCTCAACAAACTCACGCTCCTTCTTCATCTCCTTGGCCGACTTAACCCATCCCCCAATCACAACCTCAGCCCCAACCAATCCCACCCCACCATCCTCTCTGCTCAAAATACTCCTCAAAGGGACTTTCATCGAATACCTGGCAGGCATCACTCTCATGGACTCAACCTCACCTTTACCCTTACCCTTCTCTTCCATCTTATCAAACCCACTTCTTATCTGACTCAAAACACCCAAATCCCCGATCAGAAACAAATTTCCAGTTCTCCAAATCGAATTGAATGATGATGATCCATGGTGCGGAACGGTGTAAAATAGGCGAAATTGAGATGCTTTGATTCATTACGAAGCGAAATGAAGGATGCAGAAGAGGTTGAAGGTGATTTAGGGGCGAAGGAAAGAGATGTGGAGTGTGAATTTCCATCGCGAAGCCCTAATTCGGAGTCTTGAGGATGGAGGAGGTTTAGGGTTTGGTATTCTTCGTAGATGGACTTTCGCGCGTATTGTTTTAACAGTATTTTAATCGCAACGTTAACTATGCTTTATTACAATCGTCGCCCATTGTTAAGCTAAATTCATTCTGTTCCCCTAAGTTGATTATTTTACAAATTTTCAAAATGTAATTTTACAAATATGATGATCAACTTTTTTGTTTTTGTCTTTTGTCAGAACATAATTAAATTCAAGCGATTGAATCTCCTCCTGTACACACACTTCTCAGTTCTCACCAGAAAGCTTGTCCCTCATTTTAACAAGGCTTGCATACACGCACAATCTTATGAATTGAAGGACTTGCACGCGATGAGGACAACAAAAACATGCACAGGACTTGTTTAACTTCTGGTCCTATTTTACCGTTTCCATGATTCTACTTCTAGTAAAACAATGAACTTCAAGGAAAACTTTCCAAGAGTGCATGTTCAGTATTCGACACAAGGGTAACATACCTTCTATGTGCAAGGTGTATTTTTATACGGAAAAACTGTCATTTAAATCATCAACTTCTCAGTTTTGCCCATTTAAATCTTCAACTTCTTAATTGACTTTCAAAAAAAATTAAGTTTTATGTTGACTTTATCATTATAGGCCTAAACCCTAAATCCTCAATGGATGTCTATAATGATAAAGTCAACATAAAATTTAATTTTTTTTTTGAAAGTCAACTAAGAAATTGAGAATTTAAATGGACAAAACTGAGTTGAAAATTTAAATGAGCAAAACTGAGTTGAGAATTTAAATTGACAAAACTGAAAAGTTGGGAATTTAAATGACATTATTCTCATTTTTATACACTACCCCGGCAAAATTTCATAAAGGTGCAAAAGTGAGGCTGCAAAGTAGGCTTCCTGCTTCTATGCCTGTACATATTAATAAATTAACAAACAAGATACTTAAAAGCACCGATACAGTTAAAACGTGCTGGATCCAATTCCCATCAGAAGTCAGAACAGATGCATATTAATTATGCCGATAACCTGCTAGGGTTGGCAAGCTACAAGAAGTTGGGTCAATATGCAGGAATTGTCAAAGGTTGGCATGTTTCTTTGTCTGGCTGTCCCTCGTATCAATTTATAGTGTGGCTGGCATTGCCATAGCCAGGGAGTTTCGCCTTACTTTCAAGATAATCACGATCACGCTTCAACAGTCGAACCACTTCTACCTGGAATAATTAATGATGGCAGTTCTCTAATGCTGAGGCCGCTTCCCCAGAAAGAGGACAGGCAAAGGCCCATAATGGCCATAGCAACTACTGAGCATGCTGCTGGAACTGCCTGGCTGCTTCCAAGGAACTGAGTGGCTAATAGACCAGCTAAAGTGGAACTCTGCATTCCCGTGCATAGTGAAATAGTTCGGCTAACTTCTTCTTCTTGCCTGAGAGTATGATTTGGATGTCAGATCAACAAGACATAAATATTTCAAACTTTCATCATTGCTGATCGACAAACTAGCAATCTAGCTCAATGATTAACAAATAAAGAATCCAACATGACACACAAGATGCATACATCTGTCTAAAAGAGTTGGCTGATCGCTCTATTCTAATGGGCAAACAATTTAAAACAAAGAATTCAGCATTTAAACATCCCACAACCGCCTCCATAAGCAAATTATCAAAAGTGTAAACTTTTAGTAAATCCCTTGAAGGCTTTAACTATCTTAACTGGCTGGTCTGTTAGATAAGTTGATGTATAATGCTGAATACAACAAAGAAAAAGTTCAGGACAAATTTAGAAAAGCAGCACGATAAACTAGGATTACCTCAGGCTTGGAGTTTTTGATATCCAGTATCCTGATGTAAAGGCAACAATGTGAAAGAGCAGGACTGGAAATATTAACCGAAGACCTTCAGCAGATAAAATTTGTCTCTGATTTATAGCGAGTGGACTACCAATGCACATGGAAGTGCAAAGCATGGCAACAAATGGCATCAGTGGCTGAATGACAGCAGCAACTGGTTTTGCGTATGTATTGAGTAAAAGTCCCAAACTAACAGGGACAAGAACAACCTGAAAACATAAGACAAACACTTTAGTGGAATCAAGTATAACACCGTCTTATAATTGAATATACATACACTTGTTGCTATCCACCTGTAAAATTGACTTTGACATGGCAATGGCATCAACAGGAACCACCGACCCAATTAAAAGCCCGGTCAACAGTGGAGTAACTAAGACTGATGCCATAGTTGTCGAACTTGTCAAAAGAACACTCAAGGCAACATCACCTTTACTTAAAAAACTTGCATAGCAGGAAAGCTGAGCTCCTGAAACACATGCCATAAGAACAAAACCAGCATAGAACATCTGCGGCAACCCACAAGCCTTAGCTATCAAAACTCCCAATGCCGGTTTCAGTACATACTGCGTCATAAATCCAATACATAGTGGTAAAGGTCTGCAATAAATGAAACTTCAGAACCCCACGCACCTCCAACTTCACAAAAAAGAAACTCAAAAACCAAGCTAGAATCAGCAATTACCTGTTAATAGCTAGTGCAAAATCATCAACGGAAAGCTTAATGCCAATCGACAACATAATACCACCAAGCGCAGGAGCATAAAGTTCCTTTGAAACCCTGCTAAGTATTAATTCTCAAACTAAGGTAAACATCTTTAAATTCTCTCTGACATTAGCATAATAAAAAGTTCGTAAGTAAATTAATCCAACTTGGTATCCATCTCCACTACAAAAATCTACTAACTGGCAATTAAAGCAACAAGAAGCTTCTGAAAATGCATCATAAATTAAAAACCCTAACTAATCCCAACTCTATCCCAAAAAAAAAAACCCTAGAAATTCTAGAAAACGAAATTCAAAGCAATCATACCAAGTAAAAGTGGAAGGCTGAGCCAAAGCAGCAACAGCAGTAGCGGCAACGACGAACGGAAGCAAAGCAGACAACACCTGCGACGCATCGTCCGAGTTCGCAACTCTTACACCGAACGAAAGCAACGAAACGTTACCTTCTCTCCTTTGTCGTCCTACTCTTCCTTCAAACGGTATAGTCGAGCAAGCGCACACCGACAATCCACTACCGCGTATTCTCAATCTCGCCTTTTCGAACCGGTCAATGGTGTTTGAAAGATTCGGAATTGCGCAGTGTGATGTGGATAGGCGATGGGTTGAGGAGTGGGAGGTAGGGTTGGGGTTTGGATGAGGAGGAGCAGATGAGGGCTTCGCGTGGCTATTGAGACGAGTTGGGAGCGTTACGAAGTGGAGAGATGACATTGGCGATTGTTGGAGGGGTGATTGGGCGGTGAGTGATCGGAGGCCGGTACGGTTACGGTGAGAGGATTAAACAGAGGTGACGGAAGGCGCTAATGAGATGAAGAAGAAGCTGAGGAATAAAAGAATCGCATCTTTTTTACTCTGTTTTTATGTTTTTTTTCATAGGTATTATAATTAATAATCGCAAAGTGTAGATTACAAGTATTAAAAATTCGTTGCACTCCGATCGAAATTTTTTGGTGTCTTCATTCGATTTAATTAATATTTACAACGTTTTTTGCTCCATTTATAATTTTAGTTTCAAATTTGAAATTTTTAATTCTTAATTTTATAATTTTTTGAATATTCTTATTTTTTTAAAATAAATCTACATGATCAAATACGGTCAAATACAAAAATAACGCCAAATACGATCAATTGGTCAAATACAGTCAAATATGGAAAAAATAGTGATGGATGATATGTAATGTAAATAAGGAGGGTGGGGAGAGACATTTTTGTCAAAGTCTTATTATAATGAGTCTTTAGTGAGGAAAATAAGGAAATTAGTGAGTGAAAGTGGATGGTTGGTGGTAGATTGAATTCTTTTATATATATAGATATTTTGTTAATGAAAAATAAGTAATCGTTGTTTTCTTATTTATTTTTTTAGAAGGTTTCAGCAGTCCGTTTTCTACGTTCCACATATCGTTGTGTTTGTTTTGAAGCGTAGATTCAAAATCCGTTGGATTTCAGAATCGTTTATTATGTCAAAAAATTATAAAATTTAAAAAGAAATATCAAACAATCCCGAAATCAAAATCGGCCAATGAATTTTGTGTTGCAGAGAGAGGTGCGAGTTTCCCGGATAATTACTTGTCCGCAAATCTGGCCGCAAGAACCCAAAGCGATGTCCGATCGGGCTGAAATCTAGTGGGCACATGGGAAACGACCCTGGGTTCACAACTCTTCAACCTCGCTCAGGACTGATGGTGTCCCACGTCGATTCGGAGTCGAATCGGGGCTCAAAAGGATGTTTTAATGTCGAAGGTTATTTTCATAATTTTACAATTATTTATTTTCTTTAATTTTCGTAAAAACTAATTTCGGCTATTTAAGCCATCTTTCGACTTTGTAATCTATTTAAAATTTAAGCCTGGTTTCGAATAAGTGAAAATAAACGTGAGACAAAATAAAAATAAGACAACATAGAAATAAAACTAAAATAAAAAATATCCATTTAAAATTATAAAATTTAAAAAATTTAAAAATTTAAAACCCAAATTCATTAAAATTACAAATTCTAAAATTTACAAAATTCACATTTAAAAAATAAAAATAACTAATTTTTTACCAATTAAACGTTAAAAAATAAAATTTATTTGAAATACATTGAAAAGTTTTAGAAGAATCGAATTGAAATATGAAAAAAAAATTCCGTCGGAACGATGTGAGCGAAACTAGTTATTTTATACATAAACTAGCGTACCGTCCGTCGTCCCGACGGGATGCGTCGTTCCGAATGCGCAATTGTACCGGTCAACACGTGTGTGATTCGATCGACCAATTTTTGGGCCCGTGTGATCTGTGTAAAATTAATCTTTTAATGTTTAATAGATCAGGCCGAACCCGTGTATTGTGTGTAAATTTATTTAATTTTTAATTTTTAAGGGCCAGACTGGGCCCGTGTGATTAAAATCCGATCAGATGACATTTTTGTAAATATTTCGATTTGATGATCCGACCACCACCAACCCCTAGCTACGCTCCCGTCGTCCCGACGGGAATTTTTCCGTATTTCCATCCGATTCTCCCTAAGTGCTAAATGCCTTCCGCATAATTTTTTATTTTAATGTTTATTTTTTAAAATTTTTACATTTTATTTTTGCTTATATTTTTTCTGTATCTCCACTTGATTACTTTTTTATTTTTAACTTTTTATTTTTAATTTTTTTTCCGTATTATTTTATGGTATTTGAAGTTTGGGGCTTCAAGTATGTGCTTAGGAAGGTTAATGGGTAATGGGTAGTTTAGTCATTTTATTTATTTAATGAAGGGTATCAATGTAATTTTCTTGTTTGGTTTTACGGACGTTTCCCTATTTTTTTTATAAGAATAGATTGTTTAAATAAGGATGATAAGATATCAATCTGATTTTTAAAATGTATGTGAAATCGATACGAGCTTTTGTGATAATCTGATGTATCGATCCGCGACGAGTTAATTTTTCATGTCGAAAATTACTATCCACTGTTTGATGTTTATAATTGCTGCATCTAACATACTTTTTCATGTACAATTTTTTCTGTACCCTATTTGAAATTTATAATTCACGAATCTTATGTCATTTTTCATGTACACAAGGCGATGGATTGTTAAATCTTTCGGCTGTTTTGATTCGATTCCAGCGGATAAAAAAATGATACCAGCATCTGATGCATTATATAATAATAAATACACACGATAAAATCAGATGATCGGCGATGGAGTGAAATGCCGATTGGAACGAAGGATGGATGGATGTACGTAGGGATGGAATAATTAGGGTTTGCATTTAAGTTTGATTGTTATTAAGTGGAAGTACAACTAGTACAAATAATATTTATTTTGATAAACCCTAGACTTTTGTAAATGAGCGACAAGTATTGTGGCTTGCATTTAAGTTTGATTGTTATTAAGTGGAAGACACCGTGCCAGCACATCAGATAAATGGAAAAGAGACGATAGTGAAAATAAACTGAGAATAAAAAACCTAGTAACTTGAAAAGGGAGCTGTTGATGACATCCCTCAAAATAAAATAAAAAAGAAGGTAAGTTTACTAAAATGTCTCTCATTTTTTATCTAATTTACAAACATACCATTAATTATTGGGTTTATTACCGAAAACCACCCGTAAAAAATGCGTTTTTCCAATAGCCACCCATAAAATGTGATATTACCAATTAC
>JAWWMW010001461.1:11623-39141 GCA_035048345.1 Echeveria elegans
CGATCCGACCCGTTTTAAGTCAGGGATTCGGGTTCATCATGGACTTAATTCTAACGGGCTGGTGGTGCTTTGTGGCCAATCCTTTATTTGTTATTCCTTCTATCTTATATTTTTTCTTTTCATTTCTTTTTTTAACGTTTCAAAATTTTCTTCTCATTTTTTAAATGAAATTTTTTTCTCTCACAATTACAATCTATCTCTAATCTATTCACTTTTCATCCATTCTCTTTCTTAAAAATCGCATCAATTATTCAATGAGAAACAAAAAAATAGGAGGGAGCGAGTATGATCTAAAGTGCATTCAACTCGTTTGTTGACTCTTTTTATCGCTTAAAAGTCTTCAATTAAATGACGACCTTCGCAATTATGGTTGGAAAATTATGTCTGGTTCGGTAAACACTGGCCTACAGTTCGACGTCTTTACGTAAAGTTGCTGAAAATATCAAGCTCATATTCAAACAGATATCCAAAACAAACTATTTAAGTTCGAACTTTCTTGATATTTAAATAGAAAGTGTCATGAAAAATATTGGAGTGTAGTTTTTATCGAAACATATTTTAAGGTTAGTTTAACATCACCTATAGCAATCGAACCTATATCCAAAACATGTGTTGGGAAAGCAACAAAAGTTGCTTTCAACGCTTACGACTTTAGGATCATTGATATCCATGTACTTCTTCCACAGCAACGCCATCATTAACCTCCAACTAAACTCAATAAATGTAACACTAATCCTCGAGATAGCTGATAGACCGCCATATATACGCACGACTCCATCATCAAACTTCAGACTCAGACGTCAAACATCAAAAATCCCAAAAACATATTCCACTTCCCCAAAGGTCGACATTTAGGGTTCATTCTTTTCGAGAATTGAATAAAAAATTTAAAAGTAATTAATAAATAATATTTATATATTATTTTTAATTTTAATTTTAAAAAATAATTTTAACAATAATAAATGAGTCTTAAATTTATACTTATAATTTTAAATTTTATTATTCTTTTAAAATAATAAATATTTAACAATCAATCTAAACTGATTTTAAATTAAAATGAAAGCAGCCTACACGTAAACGTCAATGTTCAGAATGATAAATGATGACATGTGGCAATACGTCATGGTTGATGACAGCACACCTCCGGATTTGGGCTCACGGCTAGTACTCATTCACCCACTACTTTTTGAGTTTCACGCGCCGCCTTTTCCTTTTATATTTATTAAATCACGTGAATTTTCATTATTTTACTATTTATTTTTCTCGAGGAAATCCTTATTGCCCACCCCTTCCTTCTTCCTTCCTCGCCGCGTTACAAAATACTCCCTCCGTCTTAAAATATAATTTATGTTTATATTGATGGTACGAGATTTAAAAAATTTATAAAAAGTTGGCTGATTGATACTTTTTGTTTAAAGTGAGAGTGTTTGTGTGAGAAAAATGAGTGATTTGATTGATAATAAATGATGAATGATTCTAAAAGAAGAATAATAAATGAAGAGAGAGAATGCATATGAGAGTAAAAGTGAATGAAGTAATATTTCATTTTAAGAAGTGTAAACTTTATTTTGGGACATTCAAAAAGGAAAGTGTAAGCAATATTTTAGGACAGAGGGAGTAGTAATTTAATTAAAATAATATCGATTCATAGGGGCTCATTGAACTCAACTGAGTTATAAATTATATATATAACATTTGGTTAAAATACAACAGTAAACTGTAATTTTTTTAGGGGTTAATGTATGCAACAAGGTATATAACATAATATATAATTCGAAATATAGTATCCATGAATGTTAAAATTAATGAAAAAGTAATCATCAATCCGAAATCGTTTTTCATGACAAGTACAACACTAATAAACAAATAAAATAAATAAATAAAAATTAAAGATATGAACAATCTAAGAGCAGTAGATGCTCAAATGAAAGACGTCTTACTCCCCACAGTGTGGCTCCGCGGATGTGAAGAAATACTGATTGGATTCCAAATTAAAGGATAACTTGAAACAATAACCAGTCGTTCCAAATTGGTCCACACCCTTTTTCCAAACCAAGGCCATTGCCACATCTTCGTCACTCCATTGATGCTCAAAGCATACATACACGTCCATACAATTCTGAAAGCCATCAATTAAGCAAGTCACATTTGCACTACGTGCCCAATCGACATCATCCTTAAGCAAGTCACATTTGACCATAATCTGTGCGTATTTTTCAACCTAATCAATTGGTTTTTTTCATCATGCATTGCCAATCGGTCCGACCCGTGATCAATCCGACCTATCTAACCATCAAACAAATAAAGAACGAGCCGGGACCGAAGATGCTGATCGGATCGGATCGGATCGGATCGGATCGGGAGGCTTGGGTTGACTTGAATTGAACACGCGTCAAAATTCTGGTAGGAATTCGGATCGTACAAAAATCAACTCTCGTATCAACTCACATTCACCGCACCACAAATCAATCTCGAAATCCGCCATGATCGACGATGAAGCTAACTCAACACAACTACGCCTCGAAAGCCTCAAAACGATCGCCATCCTCGGCCGCGGAGCGAAAGGTGTGGTGTTTCTAGTCTCCGGTGACGACAACAATAATGACCTATTTGCGCTAAAGGTTATCTCGAAAGCGTTAATAGCTGAGAATCAGAGGAAGAAAGCGGAGAAGTTGAGGAAGAAGAATGGTGATGAGGTTGATAATTATGATGATGATGATAGGAGTTGTGAGTTTGTGGAGGTGAGTGAGTATAAGAGGATTTGGTTCGAGCGGGATGTGTTGAAACGATTGGAGCATCCGTTGCTTCCGAAGCTGAGAGGTGTGGTGGAGAATCAGAAGATTGTTGGATATGCTATGGATTATTGTCCTGGTCGGGATTTGAATTCGCTCCGGCGGAAGCAGTCGGAGAAGACGTTCTCTGATGATATTATCAGGTAGGCGTTGTGTTTAGTGGATCTGATTTGTGAGACTGATTTGATGAATTTGAGTTGATTTTGAAGTGGATATTTTATTTGCGCTGCAGATTTTACGCGGCGGAGCTGGTGTTGATTTTGGACTATTTGCATGAACTAGGGATTGTGTATAGAGATTTGAAGCCGGAGAACGTGATGATCCAGGCGAGCGGTCATTTGATGCTTGTGGATTTTGATCTTTCTACGAAGCTGTCTTTCAAATCGTCAGGCTTATCTTCGCGGGCTTCTTCGTGTAATTCTTCTTCTTCTTCAGCTGCTTCCTCTTCTCACAGGATGTCCACATCCTCTTCATCAACCAAAACTTCAATTATGAAAACTAAGCGCCAGTCGAATTTCTATAAATGGTGTAGTATGGGAGGTTCTTTGGAGGAGGAGCGGCGGCAATCGATTGAACACTGCTCGGTCTCGAGCAGGTCTGATAGTTGTCTTTTGGTTGTTAAATCTAATTCGTTTGTTGGGACGGAGGAGTATGTAGCACCCGAGATTATCTCGGGAGATGGGCATGAGTTTGGGGTTGACTGGTGGTCTCTGGGTGTGGTTTTATATGAGATGTTGTACGGTGCCACACCTTTTGTAGGGGCGAATAGGAAGGAGACGTTTTACCGGATACTGTCAAAGTCGCCGGAGCTTCTTGGTGAAGCTACACCATTACGAGATTTAATTAAGAAGCTTTTGGAAAAGGATCCTAAGAAGAGGACTGGGGTAGACGAGATAAAACGGCATGAGTTCTTTAGAGGGGTTTGTTGGGAGACTGTGTCGGAGATATCAAGGCCGCCATGGATTCCTTTGCTGGATGAGGAATGGGATCTGGGACAAGGTGCTGTTATAGATGTGGAGGCTGTATTGGATGAGGTGTTCGCCGGAGATGTCCCTGGCTGTAAGATAAAAGACAATGGTGAGGTGGGGCAGGACAGGCGGGAAGGATGTTCATATCAGCCTCTTTCTCAAGCTAATAATTTTTTGGTTTTTTAATTTCTAAATATTTATACAGAAATATATATGAACAAGCTGTAACCAAAGATGTAGAAGATAAGTTCTTACATGTAGCACATAGATACAACGGCAGTTGATTTCCACTATTATACAAATGAGACCCTTTTCCTAATTGTGCCGTTTACATTGTATTTCTGGAATGTATTATGGTTTTTGTACAGGGATTACTCACAATTCTCAGTAGTTGATTCTGCCATGGCTCCTGGGGAAGGGTATGACATCCCTTACGTCTTGAAGGCCAGTGGCAAAGAGAACCATGAGGTCAAAGCGAACACTGAATCCCGAGTGTTTGACAGTTCCATGTCTGCGAAGGTCAAGGTACCAGTCGTATTTCTCTCTGGGTAATCCAAGTTCCCAAATCCTAATAAATCATAGCATTGCTCAAGTTACAGCCAACTGATATGACAGATTTGATCACGAGACAGTAGCAGGAGGAATATAATGTACCTGGCATTCAGCTGGTCAAGGCGTTCCTCCTTCTGGCTGCCCGAAATCAGAGTGCCAATCTGGGACAAGGCATCAACTATATGTGATACCAATAATTATTAGCCGAAAGCTACAACTTTATTTTAAGTTACATCGATGGTTTACCCTTGGGACCGGTAGATCGAATGCCGCAACTGTTTTGCTATCATCATTTAAGCGCACGTAAAAGGGCTTAACAGCTTTTGGTTAATTGAATACTATCACTGGCCTCATGAAGATTTCATCAACCAAACAACTGTGTGAACACCACAGACTAGTTAAGTAACAGCTGTAGAGTAGGTTTTTGCCGATGGTTCTTTAAATAGTTATCATATCATCTGCATACCTTATGTGGTCGTCCGTTAAAGAGGCACCCCACTTGATATGTGCTTGCTGTTGTTTCTTGTCTGCAATCTGCAATCTGCAACAGCAAATGTTGAGTCATAAATGATAAAAGCCTGGCATTTGTTAATGTTGGTTTCAGAGAATCAGAGTGAATACAGCAGAGTACTTCTGATTTCTGAATTTCACACAGTGATAATGTCTGACTTACCTTATTCAGCCGGTCAACTGCTTGTGTGTAAGTGAGCTTCTCGATTGAAGCAGATGTCATTGCCTTAAGACGGTCAATAACGGTTTTATCAATTCTCTTTTTGATAAATGACATGTCTTCTGAGCTCTTTTCCAAAACAGTTTTGCAAAGATATGTCAAGTAATCGTCTGCTGCGCTAATGACATCATGTGACAGTTGCACTCAATTAGATTCTAACACTAAGAAAAATATCCTTAATGAGAATAATATGCTAGACGAATACTACCTCTAGGTATGAGAAACCCATTTCAATCTCCACCATCCACATCTCGGCAACATGTTTCCTGGTTTCAGTTTCAAGTGCCTGAAATCTAGGTCCAAATGAGTAGGCACTTCCTATGGCACATGCATAGCTTTCCAAATGAAGAGAACCAGAGGTAGTGAGGTGGCTTTCTCTAGTAAAGAGATCTTCGCACGTTCAAGCCTCGTCTTGTTTAAGCAGAGTGCTCAGTTTTGTTTTTTGTTTTGCTTCCAACTGGGACGCTAGTTCTTTTGTTTTCTGGAGGTCATGAAAAGCGACAGCAAGAGCTTCTTCATTGCTGCGTGTTCTCTTCAATTCTTCAACTAGATTGCTCTTTTCTTTAATAGCAGCTTTCAAAGCATCAAGGCCGGAATCCTCAGTTAATGCAGTCACAGTGTCTACTTTGGAGATTTTTCAGAAAGAGTTGTAATTCGAAACCCTTTATTAACTCTTTCGCCATCAGTAGTGGTGATGAGGGGTATATCCACAGACATGAACCTGTTATTCTGGAGGAAAGTGTGAGTTGCGAAACTTAGGACATAACGGATTCTCATAACCGATGCAACCTGCAAGGGTATCAACAAAAAAAATAGCATGAAAATCTTAGAGACTAATAACTACCGACTGAAAACTGTCAAGTTACTCTAAATCCAATATGCATCAAATGATGTTAAACGCAAAAAAAAACAAAAAATAAGTTTGTTACCGTTGTTGTCCGAGGTCGGATATGGCAGAACTCCCTCAGTGTATCAACTTGCAACCATTTTTTGGACAAGGGGTATGTATTATCATCAACTGGTCCAACATGAAGAATTTTATCCACTGTTAACTCAATGACATATTTCCCCGGAAGTAATGGCTTCCTCAGTATTCCTACAGCCAAAATACATGTCCCAGTAGGCATGACTTCTGATGGTGGAATAATGGACGAGTCCGCCAGAACCTGACACATTTATTTACCAACCGACTCAAAACACCATTCTACAACCCAACATAAGCTTGGAAATTTTCATTTACACCCAGGTACCTGAAGGCTTTCAACACATGTTCTTTAATACAACAACTGATGGCATAGCTGGCTTAAAAAATGCATGTTCTTTAACAGCTTCACTGGCTCCACCAAAAACCCGCATCAATGATCTCAGGAAAGGTATCCTCGCTTGAAAAATCTCCACACAGCTCACATCCTTCCCACTACTCCATTTCCGGCTTACCTGGCTTCAATGGCTCAACAAACTCTCGCTCCTTAATTTCCTTGGCGAGCTTAACCCATCCCCCAATCACAACCTCAGAACCAACCAACCCCACCCACCATCCTCTCTACTCAAAATAGTCCTTAATGGAACTTTCATCGAATACTTGGCGGGCATAACTTTCATGGACTCAACCTCGCTCTTACCCTTACCCTACTCCTCCATCTTATCAAACCCACTTCTTTTCTGACCCAAAAGACTCAAATCTTCGATCAGAAACAAATTTCCAGTACTCCAAACGGAGTTGAATGAAGCTGATCCATGGTGCCGAGTGGTGTAAAATAGGCGAAATTGAGATGCTTTGATTCATCACGAAGCGAATTGAAGGACGGAGAAGATGTTGAAAATGATTCAGGGGCGAAGGAAAGAGATGTGGAGGGCGTATTTCCATGGAGAAACCCTAATTCGAAGTCTTGGGGATGGACGAGGTCTAGGTTTTGGTATTCTTGGTGGATGGACTTTCGCGCGTATTATATTAACTGTGTTTCAATCGCATCGTTTACTTTAATTCGTTCGCATCGTTATGTTACAATCCTCGCCCATTTGTTAAGCTAAATTGATTCGTTTCCCGTAAGTTCAAAATGTTACTATTTGACCCACCTTGTCATTCCAAAATATGGTTACATTGCTCAAGCGTTTGTCATTCTCTTTTGAAGGGAGAGGGACTAAGCATGGATGCATTCATACACACATTAGGATATAATTTCCGTATGCAACTTGTAATTTTATACTTAGTACACACTCAGCTAAACATTGATACAGGTGCAAAATTGAGGCCATAAAATTAGCTTCAGGCTTCTAATGCCTCTACATTATAATAAATTAAAGAAATTAGAAGCTCAGAAGCACGGGATACCGGTAAAATGTGCTGGTTCCAATTTTTATCAGAACATGCAAGTATCGTTTCAGCTATATGGTCGGCAAGCGTTAGGATCATTGGTCAATATGCAGGAATTGTCAGGGGTTGGTATGTTTCTTTGCCTGGCCATCCCTTGTTTCAAGTTCAAGTTGTAGTTGGCATCAATACTGCCTGTGTCTGGGTGTCTCCCATAAACTCAAGTTTCAGTTAATCTCGATCAAGCTTCAACAGTGGAACCACTTTTACGTGGAATAATTAACGATGGCAGTTCTCTAATACTGAGGCCGCTTCCCCAGAATGAGGACAGGCAAAGGCCCATGATGGCCATAGCAACTACTGAGCATGCAGCTGGAACCGCCTGGCTGCTTCCAAGGAACTGAGTGGCTAATAGACCAGCTAAAGTGGAACTTTGCATTCCAGTGCATAGGGAAATAGTCCGGCTAACTTCTTCTTCTTGCCTGATCCACAAGAGAAAAATATGTCAAAGTTTGATAATTGCTGCTCAGAAAATTATGCCCATTCCTCATTTCCATGGAATCGATACCAAACGGGGTATCTCAATCATTAACAAATAAAGACTCCATCATTAACACACAAGATGCAAACAAAACTGCATAAAAGGGGTAGCAGGTTGCTCTATTCTAGTGGACAAACAACTTAACACACAAAATATCAACATCTAACATCCCAGAACTGCCTCCGTTAACAAATAATAATAAAATGTTACTCTTAGTGCATGCCTTGAAGGCTTGAACTATGCTAACTGGCTGGCCTGTTCGATCAGGTGATGCATAAAGCTGAATATCACAATGAAACTATTTAAGATAAATTTAGAAATGCAGCTTGGTAAACAAGGATTACCTCAGGCTTGGAATTTTTGATACCCAGTATCCTGATGTAAATGAAATAATGTGAAAGAGCAGGACGGGAAATATTAGCCGAAGACCTTCCGCAGATAAAATCTGTATCTGATTAATAGCCAGTGGACTACCAATGCACATGGAAGTGCATATCATGGCAACAAATGGCATCAAGGGCTGAATGACAGCAGCAACTGGTTTTGCATATGTATTGAGTAATAGTCCCAAACTAACAGGGAGAAGAACAACCTGAAAAATAAGACGCAAGTATTCAGTGCAAATCAAGTACAATACCTACTAATAATCGTATATAGATAAGTCCCAAAATATCCACCTGTAAAATTGACTTTGACATGGCAATAGCATCAACAGGAACCACCGATCCAATCAAAAGCCCAGTCAACAATGGAGTAACTAAGACTGATGCCATAGTTGTCGAACTTGTCAAAAGAACACTCAAAGCAACATCACTTTTACTCAAAAAGCTGGCATAGCAGGAAAGCTGAGCTCCTGAAACACATGCCATTAGAACAAACCCGGCATAGAACATCTGCGGCAACCCACAAGCCTTAGCTATCAACACCCCCAGTGCCGGTTTCAGTACATACTGCGTCAAAAATCCAGTAGATAGTGGTAAAGGTCTGCAATAAATAAACCTTCAGAAACCCACACACGTCCAAATTCATAACAAAAGAAACTCATGAACCAAATTAGTATCAGCATTTACCTTTTTATCGCTAGTGCAAAATCATCAACGGAGAGCTTGATGCCAATAGACAACATGATACCACCAAGAGCAGGAGCATAAAGTTCCTTTGAAACCCTGCAAAGTATTAATTCCCAAACTAAGTTACTAATAAACAATTCCGAAACACCAGTAAATCAATCCACAACTTGGTATCCCTATCCATCTCTACTTCAATGATCAGTAACTAGCTGGCACTTAAAGCAACAAGAAGCTTCTGAAATGCATCATAAATTACAAACCCTAACTAACCCCAACTCTATCAACAGTAGAAAGTAAGAACAGCAAAACCCTAAAAATTTCCAGAAAGCAAAATTCAATAAAAAAATTCACATCTATCATACCAAGTAAAAGTGGAAGGCTGAGCCAAAGCAGCAACAGCAGTAGCGACGACTACAAACGGAAGTAAAGCAGACAACACCTGCGACGCATCGTCTGATTTCGCAACTCTTACATCTCCGCCGCTAGGGTTTACACCGAACGAAAGAAGAGACACGTTTCCCTCTCTCCTCTGCCGTCCTACTCTTCCTTCAAACGGTATAGTCGAGCAAGCGCACACCGACAATCCATTACCACGAATTCTCAATCTCACCTTTTCGAACCGGTCAATAGTATTCGATCGGGCCGGAATTGCGCAAGATGATGAGGATTGGAGATGTTTTGAAGAGTGGGAGGTAGGGTTGTGGATTAGATAATGAGGAGGAGTAGGAGATGAGGGCTTTGCGAGGGGATTGAAACGAGGTGGGAGCGTGACGAAGGAGAGAGATGACATTGATTGGATTAAATGGCGGTTTGCAGGTGGAATTGGCGGTGAGTGATCGGAGGCCGGTGGGGTTCCAGTGAGAGGATAAAACAGAGGAGACGGAGGGTTCTGTGGCGCAAAGGAGATGAAGAAGAAGAGTAATAAAAGAATCGCATTTTGTGATACTCCTTTCTTATGTACATTTGGTAGTTATCAAATTTAAGAAATAATGATAATGTAAGAAAGAAAATAATATAAAGTAAGTAAATGGAGAATAAAGTATGAAAGAGAGTGTTATGTGAGATATAAAGTAGGAAAGAGAACTGACCTAAATGGAAATAGGAAGAACAAAAGGGGATATCAAAAATAGAAATATGAAGAACAAAAGAGGACAGAGGGAATATTTTTTATTAAAAGATATATATGTTAATGAAAAAAATATTTCACTATTAATTTTAAATTATTTTCTGAATATTCTACTCGTATCATTTATCAATTTTCCTAAATGGTAATTAGTACACGATCTTCTACTGAATTTTAATTGTATCCCAAAATATAAATCAACTAGAGTTTGATTGGAATTTGAATAATTTCTTTTGAGTCGAACAAAGTTATTAATTTGCCGCTCCGACATTCCACACGGTCTTTTTTTTCGTCTTAAAAAAGAGAATAAATAATTTTATTCATACCTCATTATATCATGGGTGAGATTTAAACTTTTAACCTTGAAATTACAAGGCAAATTCTTACCACACGATCATACGCAAGGTTGGGCGTGATTGTATTTGTCTATTGACATAAGCATCCGAATGTGTATATGGTATTTGGCACACGGGGACAACAATCGTGGCAACGATCATAATGAAAATCGAGTGATATGGATACGATCTGATATAGAATAGTGACATGCATGTGGACGACTTCAGTTCATGAGAAATACTAGAAGTACGACATTTGTGCGAGTAAAAATGACCCCCCGTGATTCCGCCGCATCCGCCACTACTAAACAAAATTTTAATCAATGTTGTTGGCTGACAAAAAAATATCAAATCTTTCTCCGGTTTAATTTAAGAGGGTTAATCATCCGGCGTACCTTCATTTGAATTCGTAAAAGAAAATAAATTAAATAATAAAATTAAATCAAATCATTCAATGAAGTCCAAATTATATATCTTTATTAAAAGATGTGACTCATTTATTTCTGTCGATATTTTTACTTACACGATTGCATATAACGATGTATAAGTGTATCAAATTGAGATGATGTACAAGACAATTATCTTTAATTTAGTTTATATATACCTAAAGGCTAAAGCCTGTAACTATCGCCCACTTAAGTTGGATCGTTTGAGTGGGCCTGTCTATGTAAACCAAGTCCAGTATGCTAGCTGCCTAATTCAGTGGCGACTGGCGAGACTCGAGTGAGAAACATTAAAGTATATACAACGAAGTTCAGTCGGAATATACGTCTTTGAAACATTAACATCGCTCCATAAGCAACCTTAAACAAATCGAATTCACCTAAACACTCCACACGCAAAGCCAGTTGATATATAACTCGTCTGAGAACTGGGTGGGGGTGTCCCAACTCCCATACTCAAACTGAAATATGTCCATGATTTTAGGGCATCTCACCCAATCCAAACATGAAACATCATCCTACTAAAAACAGAAAGAACACAAACTACAAACATGGCCATTCATCACGCCCTCACTTGTACTTCATAATCGTTTCTTGCTCACTTTCCTTTTCTCCACAATCAAATGACACTTCGGAATATTTAAAGCAGTAAGCTAAAAGAGTTTGTCAAAGAAAATTGATGTAAACTTGAATACTACATGCGCATTTATAAAAACCA
This sequence comes from Echeveria elegans, assembly GCA_035048345.1. Taxonomy (NCBI): domain Eukaryota; kingdom Viridiplantae; phylum Streptophyta; class Magnoliopsida; order Saxifragales; family Crassulaceae; genus Echeveria; species Echeveria elegans. The sequence continues at coordinate 23,207 of JAWWMW010001461.1, forward strand.
ATCATATCGTTGACGCCTTTCTTATAGGGTGAGTACATGTAATAATACAAGAATTGTTTAACAAATTAAGTTAATATCTAATACATAATCTGTATTATAGTACGCGTTACTCGACAATTTCATCAAGAACTTCATACTATCTCAGAGAATAGCTTATCGAACAAATGCACAACTTTCAGACGAAAATAATAAATGACATAAATTGTGGAGAAAGATGGTGGAGACATAAATTGAAATCATTTGACTGAATCAAACAACAAGCCACCACAACTTGTGTCATTTTCAACACATTTCACCCATAACTTTACTACCTTATTTTGCCACAGTGAGTCCGTCGTTTCGACGGGAATAGGTATCTATAATCCATTCGATTTTTCTTATCGCGCCTAACGTTTCCAGCTCTAGTTTTATTTTTTTAAAATTTTAAGGTATTTTTATTCTTATGTCTCCATTCGATTTCCCACTAATTTTCTAATATATTTCGCTCAATTTTAAAATTTGAATTTGTACATATGAATTTGTAAATTTTTAATTTTTAATTTTTTGTCTAATTCCTTTTTTGTTCTTTTGTCTTATTCTCTAACGATTTTTAACAATGAAATTAGAGGTTTTGGCGACGAAAATTTTCATAGCTATATGTATGATTGTGGACATGGATTCTATTATATATGCCACATTATGAACTAAATTATTGTGTGATTCACCTCATTTATATTACATTTACGCGAAGTCAAATGTAACGAATCATAATTGCTTAATTAAACGTTATTTTTCTTTTAGATTTATTATAGAAAAAGATTGTATTTTTTAATTGGACTCATATTATTTTAAAATAAAGGATCAATTACCATTAATTATGAAGACGTACGTCAAATCATTAATACTGAAAAATTAAAGATATTTAAGTATAAAATTAAAATGAGAAGTTCAATCTAAAAAAAGTACGTATTACACATTCGAATTATTTTCTGTAATAAACTCTTTTCTTTTAAAAGAAACTGTTTCATACATTAACAATGTAACAACCTCACTCCGCTGCAACGTCCTCTTCTGAACCAATCAAAACCCGCCACTTCACCACCCAAACCAATCTTCCAGCCTATATATCCACGTGTTCAATTCTCATTTGCCACTCGATTGGTAATCACACACCCCACACTAACTCAATCATTCAAACCTTCAGTTTCTTTTTATTTATTTATTGTAATTTAAATTTAAAAAAAAATCCAGATAAAAAAAATCACCTCTCCTTCGTCCCCAATCATTCAATCTTTCTCCACAAGAAATCTCAGTGGAGATTCCATGACAACGACGATCAATCGCATCACCTTGCGTATGCTTTAACTTAATATTTTTTTTGTGTGTATAAATTTACGTCGTCGTGTTTAGGAGTTCAGAGCTCCGTGCTAAACCTATCAATCAATTCAACTGCTGAAATGGCGAGAACGATTGGATTAGTGGTTGGTGCGGTGGTGTTGATGTGGTTTGCGGCAGTGGAGGCTTCTCCTGAAGCCGCACTTGTGACTGGAGTGCCGGGTTTTAGTGGTGCTTTTCCATCTAAGCATTATGCAGGGTAAGTTTTTTTTTTTTTTTCAGTTGGTTGTTGGATTGGTGCGATTAGGGTTTTGAATTCGTGTTTGTGATTCTGTTGATGGATTTTTGTTTTGGTTTTGATTGGTGAAGGTATGTGACACTAGATGAGAATCATGGAAAGAAACTGTTTTACTATTTTGTGGAATCGGAGAGGAGTCCGAAAGAGGACCCTGTGGTTTTGTGGCTGAATGGTGGACCTGGATGCTCGAGCTTTGATGGATTTGTGTATGAGCATGGTACATATATATCTCTATTGTCGTTGGATAATTTGGGTCTGGATGGTTTTGTTTGAGATTTGGTTGATTGCTTTGTTTACTTTTTCATTTAAATGGTTTCAGTATCTTGCAGTTTCCGGATTCTATGTTGCTGGTTGCTTATTGTGAGTTTATGATTTCACTGTGGTGTTTTTATAACCGAAAAAAACATCAAAGGATAACATATGGTATACTCATATCACTGAAAGCGATTGTGTTGGTTGAAAAACGTTTTTGTGAAAAATATCGGAAAAAATGTTATCAGATTAGACAAGTTATAGGCTATTTGATTGATTGCTTCTGCGGCTTTTCTGATGTCTTTCTGCATTTCAAGTTACAAATCCGTTTTGCTTGGCAGGACCTTTCAATTTTGAGGCATCAGCTACAAATGGTGGCCTCCCTAACCTTCATTTAAATCCCTACAGCTGGTCAAAGGTTAAACTTCATCCTTATGAAAATAATCCTGGAAATATCAGTATATTAAGCCAATACTTAGGTTTTACCTATGTTCTTCTGACTCTTGGCATATTTGGCTACTGTAATACTACATCAGGTCTCCAGCATCTTGTATTTGGATTCGCCAGCTGGTGTTGGGTTTTCGTACTCGAAAAACAGCTCTGATTACGTTACTGGTGACACCAAAACTGCTACAGATTCACACATGTTCCTCCTAAAGGTATAATTATGCTCAATAAACGATAGCAGGTGTTGGTGCTGATTCTTTATTGCACATTGTGTAGTTGGAGTCATTATCTGGTCTAACCTAAATTCATAATTTTAAACAAGCACACAATATACCTGATATTCATTTTTCGTAAGCCACCATGCCAAGTCAATCCCTTGATGATTTAAGTGTCTATTCCAGTGGTTTGCCCAGTATCCGGAGTTCCTTGCAAACCCGTTTTTCATTGCTGGAGAATCCTACGCTGGAGTTTATGTGCCAACTCTTTCATACGAGGTCATGAAAGGTAGATAATCTTCATCTTGTTTCCTGTTCTTAAAAAAAAAATTGCATGCCGATGCCCGACCTTTGTGATAATGTCTATCAAATAAAAATTGGGGTAATTTTGAACATTACAGGAATTGATGCTGGTGTAAAGCCCCTTCTGAATTTCAAGGTATGGTTTCATGGCTGTTTATTATTCCTTCGCGAGTCGAATGAGAAGTTTTTATAAAGAAATGCATCATTCTCAGGGCTACATGGTTGGAAATGGAGTCACAGATAAAGCGTTTGACGGAAATGCTTTGATTCCCTTTGCGCATGGGATGGGATTGATTTCTGATGATCTTCACGAGGTGCGTCTAAACTGACTTTGTTCTCTATTGGGGTTTTTTTTTTTGTGAAAAAAACTATCATGCTCCGTATTAGTTGCCTGTCCGCTGTTTGTTTTCATTCGAAGGAGCAAACACTGTTGACTTTAATATGTGATGGTTTTCCTCGCACGTTCAACATACAATAAGTGCTGTTGCAATAATTATAGGAGGTCGTCAAAGAGTGTCAAGGAAACTATTATGATCCTGCCACAGAGGCATGTGGGGCAAGCTTAGGCAAAGTAGATCGGGTAAGTAGATGTTTAGTTTATCTTCTCATATGTGAATTATTTCATTTTTATTTTTATTCATCATGTAATTCATGTTCTCAAGGTCCTTGATGGGTTAAATATCTATGATATTCTTGAACCATGCTACCATGACCCTGAAATAAGACAACCTACCGCTGATAACTTGAAGCTACCGTCTAGCTTTCGAATGCTCGGAGAAACTCAAAGACCCCTAGGTGTAAGAAAAAGGATGTTTGGACGTGCCTGGCCATTTAGAGCTCCAGTCAATGATGGATATGTTCCTTCCTGGCCTCAGCTACTGAATAGTAACAATGTTCCGTGCACCGTAAGTCCATTTTAATGTAGTTTCTGTTGAATATTTCATGCTGTCAATCTAAGATTGAAAGAACAATGCTTTAACACTAAAGTACATGGAGTATTGTGGCCTTTCAATGTTTCTAATCATCCAGATTTTTTTTTTTTTGAAGGATGACGAAGTGGCAACTCAGTGGCTGAATGATGAAGCTGTGAGAAAAGCCATTCATGCTGATCCGGTACTTTTTCCGTGTTTCCATTCTCCTTTCTGTGTGCCTTAATTTGGAAAACACTCCCATCTCATGTCATTCTCCGATTAACAGAGTACCGAGGCCGGTAGCTGGGACCTATGTACAGACAGAATCTCGTTTTATCATGATGCTGGAAGCATGATCAAATTCCACAGGGACCTCACTTCTAAAGGATATCGTGCCCTAATCTTCAGGTTCAATCTTATCCTGTCCAAAGTTAGCTTTTTGGTCTAATTTCCGTGAGATTTGATTTCATTGTAGTCATCTCCAACATATACTGTGTGTTTGATTGTTGATCCAACTCTGTCTTTTATGTATCTAATTACAAGTTTTGTTCAAACATCTGCAGTGGGGATCACGACATGTGTGTTCCATTCACCGGGAGTCAAGCATGGACAAGGTCTCTCGGATACAAGATCATCGATGAATGGAGGCCTTGGGAGTCTAACGGCCAAATTGCAGGGTACCTTTAGTTCTTTACTACACTTGCACAACCCCCATTTAAACTCTTAGCCAAATCACACATCTTTTTTTAATGGCTTAACACATATGTTGACCCTTCCACCACTCTTTCTTGGTGCTGCAGCTTTACTCAAGGATATGCCAATAACCTCACCTTTCTAACTGTGAAGGTATAATATCCCAAACATCTTAACATCATAGATCAACTATTTGTTAATCTACTATTGAACATTATTGTTTTAATGTATTGCTGGACATGCAGGGCTCTGGACATACCGTCCCCGAATATAAACCACGAGAGGCCTTCGACCTCTACAGCCGCTGGCTGGCAGGAAAACCTCTATAACGCAAGGGCTCTGCAAGTCTACCTGTTCGGTATAACTAGAATAAAGTACTTATATACTTGACTGTAACAAGCTTTATGCCCATTGCAGAGAAACTGCTTCAACTATATTTGACAATTTCATCATTGTAAACTTCAGGCATACATGTCTTATTAAGCAGGTCACTACTTAGATGTTGTTACAACAACATTCATCGACTCAAAGCAGCTATACACGTGTGCATCTTTCAACCTGCAACTTCAATTTCCTTCACATTCTCCTTCTTGGGCTTCTCAGGAACTCTTGGAATCACAACACTCAGAACCCCATTCTTCAACTCAGCTTGAATCTCATCAACCTTAGCATCCTCAGGCAGCATTAAGCTAGTGTCATAAAACCCATACATTTTAGCTGACCAGAACTCATCTTCCTCTCCTTCCTCCTCCTCTTCCTTATGCTCCCCTGTGATATGAAGCATCCCATCTTCAACTGTGATCTTCAAATCATCCTTGTTCAGTCCAGGCACTTGAAACCTCAACTTATACGCATGGTCTTGCTCCTTCAGCTTCCATGTCGGTAGCCCTCTAGTAGGTACATTCAGTCCCTCCAGTAACTTGTTGATGTTCTGAGTCGCGTTCAGAAGCGCATATCCTAGACCTGACGGAAATATCTCTGCAAGTATCCCATCTTCCTCAGTTAGTGTTCAAAATCTCATTTTAAACACACTAATACCATAATGAATATATAAAAAAATCACCTGAAAGATCGCGGCGGGGCTGGAACAGGGAGTTCCAGGGTCGCCAGCTCTTACGCCTTTGTCGCTTACTAAGGAACTTCTTACTATTCTGATCTGCAGCAACTTCCTTACTCTCAGTAGGCACTTGGCTTGCAGCATTAGTAGCATATCCTTTACTTAAAACACACAGACTCTGATCATCCTTAACTTCACGAACCGCAGCAGTAGCACGAGACGCTGTGAATGTGGATGGGAATTTTTTTGTTTGCAGATTTCTTAAGGCTAAGCGTGCTAAAGCCATTTCTAATTGCTATTACAAAGTTTGGATTGTAGATAAAGAGTAGTGGTTGGATAGGTGAATATAAAGATGCAGTGAGAAGAAGTTCTAAGAGGTTCTAGCAGCACTAGAATCATGTAGTGTGCGTCAAGCTCGTGAACATTCTTACTTGTTCCATTTCGTTCTTTTTCTGTATGTCTTGGATTCGGATTCGGATTCGGATTCGATGCCGCGTACCATATTTTTGCGGCCAAAAATATATCACATTTTATTAATCAATAACAATCATTCGGATTGGATTAAACTAAAACTATATCGTTTTAATGGGAAAAAAACTGTCAAAACAGTGTGTTTTAATTGGCTGCAAAGTGTGGATGGGCATAATATCATTTAGTCATCAGTGTTCCACAATCACCACGGGTTGTATAAGGAGGAGCCGAGTCATGATTTTTCTGACGTGGGTTAGATATACAAAGAGGGTCCAAAACAAACTAAATAACTAATTAACCTCAACCTCAATCATAAAATCATATAAACATTCTTATTTCAAGCTTCAATCGAAATGATAATTTCAGCAGCATTACTTTCTTAAACTCATCTAACATCTCAAATCATGATATCAATATTTCAAAAACAAAATTTTACAAAATTAATTAGGAGCGGAAATTCTAACATGCTCTGCTTCTGCTCACTGTGCTGTGTGCTCCCTCTCGCGTCTGCCGTCTCGCCTCGCTGCTCGCTCGGTTCTCCTTTGATCCTTTCGCAATTCGTTTTCTTTTTTCTTAAAATTTTTTTTATAACAAAACGACGTCGTTAGTTTCTTCTTTGTCTTAAAAATCTATTGTGTTTTTTGAGTTTTTGATTCATCTCTGCTCCGTTGGGTAAGCTAATGTGATTAGAAAATAATAATCTCTCATCAGTCATTATGCCATAATAAAGCGCACAGATTTATGTCATGTTTAGGACTAATGGGCCATGGTGACAGGCCCAGCCCAAGATTGTTCCAATTCTTATGTTCTGTTTGTTTTCCCAATATTAAATTATTAATTGGTCACAACACAATCCTCATGCTCGTGATGTCTGAGGATTTTCAGCAACTTTTGGCATTTCTACTCGACGGTCTTCATGAAGATTTAAACCGCGTCAAACAAAAACCTTAAGTAAAGTCTAGAGATGCAGACGGTCGAGCTGATGAGTATTGGGCTAACCATACTGCACTGTTCTTTACATGATGTTGCCACATGTGTACGCGACAATTTGATACTTGGACGCTTCGAAGATCCTTTGATATCCCTGTCAACAATCAAAGATGACAACTACCTGACTGCTTATAAGATCCCTAAGCTAGTTTAGAAGACAATATGTCTTCAACTGGTACATCGTCCGCGATATGAGGAACAGTATGTATCTTACTTGAAACATTGTATTACTTGGTTATTTACTATTGCTAGCATAGACTGATTAAAAGAAGAAAAAGAAGTTGATTTTCCTTTTTCGAAACCTTTGGCCTCGTTTGGTTGCAAGGAAAAATGAGAGGAAAGAAAAAATTAAAGAAAAATCTTGAATGAAAATGAAATGTGTGTTTAGTTGTAAGGAAAAAAATGAAAAAAATAGACAAAATGAGATTAAATTTTCATTACAAATTTCTCATGAGAAAATCATTTTTTCATTAAATTTTCTTTTACTCACTTTTTATCCACAACCAAACGGAGCCTTTGTCTTGATCCTCTCTTATTTCTGCGGAAACTGAGTTTGTTGATGATTTTAACAGGGGTTGTATTTTTTTTTTTTTGATTTCAACATTCTCATTGATTGATAAATGGTTCAGAAGTACAAGTAGACTCAGCTCAAGTACAATATTTCAATGAACGCTCCGGCCCTAGGCGCCACCATATAACCACTAATGCTTACACACTAATGACTATCAATCAAGACGACACAATAACCAACACCACACCCATCATTGGGGAACAAAGAGAGCTTCCACACTAGGTGGGAAGACTAAACAGCTCCCATACGAATCGTAGGGAGAATATGCAAGCTCCCACTCCTAATCGAGGGGAGAATAGGCAGCAGTAATGCAACTACAATAATACTTAACTAACCTAACTAAACTAATCTAACCTAAGTGAGTTAAGCTAACCCTAACTACACTAATCTAACCTAACCCCGATGCCACCGTCAACAACAGTCCGACCGCCGGACTCCGGAGAGAGACACGAGCCAGCCTTGCGTTACCCACCCGAGACCAAGGCAAGGAGAGGAGCACCGTTCAACCGCACAGCCACCGATTGTTGAGGAGTTATGGGCCGAGCTGAGCAGGACCGCCGGATCTGGGACCAAACGCGCACGAAGCCATCAGATCCAAATCTCTCCGCAAGACGTGGTTAGAGCAGACCGGATCTAAGAGAGAACCACCAGATCTGGGCGCACAAAGCCAACAGAACCGAGGGCGCACGGAGCCATCCGAGCCATCAGCGCCGAGCTGAACCGCAAGTCGAGGCTGAGCAGAACGGAGCAGAGAGGGCCACCAACGGACTTCGAGTCGAGATTTCGGCCTGCCCTCCGAGCACCGACCGCTCGCTGGTCCGTCGCCGACGCGAAGACTGTCGGAGAGGAGGCTTGGAAAGCAAGGGCTCTACTGCAGAAACGAAAAGGATGGGGCAAAGGGCATCCGCCTCCGTGGAGGGGAGCCTCTCACCCCGGAGAGTTCGAATTGAAAGTCGCCGGCTAAGTCAGGTGCAAGGGAGCGTATGAGAGAGAGTGTGATGAAGGGGGAACTTTAATTACATTTCTTAGGTTGAATGTACTAAAATGTTGCAATGTACTTTTTTCAAAAATAATAAACGTTGGACACGGTTCAATTTTGACTCGCAAAATCGTTTCAAAATTCGAACCAGTCGTGGGCGAACGGGTACGGGAACGAGACAAGTGTCTTTGACTGGTCAAGGCTCGTTTTTAGCAAACCCAAACGAACGCCAACGACAACTGGGAGTAGCCTCCGATTCCGACGAGACGTTCTCGGCCGATTCGATCACCGTTCGCAGGAGGTATACATACTGATTAACCCTTTCTACATACATCAATTTCCCAGTGCTATGACTCATTAATCTCACGCATATACGATTTTTCAAAATCCTCTTCTTTACCATCAAAACCCTAATGCTTTAGTTTTTTCGAATTCATAGGGTTTTAGACGTCCAGTTTCCAATAATTATTCATTTTGCCTCGATGCAGTTTGCCGGCTGTCTAAGCAGATTCTGAGAAGAAAAAAAAACAGCATTGTGAGAGTTGAAATTCTATAGCAACCAAGAAAAGCCCACGTTTTATGATCTAATGTACAAGCGTGGAAGCGGATATTTGAATATGCGGCGGATACGAGGAAATTTCCACCAGAAATGTATCAGTTCTACTGTCAACTTTGGTGCTGTTGATTCTCGCTTTTTGGTACTTAATACGTATTTTAAGTGTGAATACCGGATCTAAATTGATGGTTCCCGCATGGAAGTTGAATCGGCCAGTAGTTGAGGTGAACAGGGGAAAAGAAGTGTTGTCTCAGATGCCTGATTCACCTAAGGCTAAGGCGGTTCTGTTTATTGCTCATGGTTGCCGTGGTCAGTGGCGGAGCCACTTGAAGCCGAGTGAAGCTTCATTGGCGCTCGTTCCTCCCTTCTGAGGTTTTGCCCCCCCTCAGACATCGACGGTCACCCTTCCATCAGTCGTCGCCCGTCAGTCTTCTGATTCTCCCCCTTCTAAACCCCCTTCATCTCCCACCAGCTCCGTCAAACTCAGATTCTCCCCCTTCGCTCGAAACCCACTTTGATTTTGACTATAAGAAACCAACTTGGATATTGGAAGACTCTAATGATCCCTTCTTCTTTTTTTTAATCTGATCTAAATCGGTTATAGAAGCCTTGAATCAGTATCTGCAGAAATTAGGATTTCATAATTTGGGCTTGAGTTAGAGATTGTAGAAGGTTAGTTGTGTTTCCAATCAAAGGAACATGTGCTTCAGCAGATCGCTTGGTCATGCGGTGGCGAGTTCAGGCGCAAGTGCTTTGCAGACACCAACTACGCCGAAAGAGTTGTGGAAGAAGATTAATGTCAATGCTGATAAGCCTCTTAATGTGAATTTTGAGCTTGTTGATTTTTGCATCAGACAAGGTTGTTTATATGTTTTCATCTCTTTGTGGTTTGCTTGCTTGTTAGGTTTTGTTCATTATCAATGTTTAATTCTAATTGTTGTTGTTGTTTTTGTGATTTTGTAGATGAATAAGGCATGGACTGGTATGGAGCAAGCCCTGCAAGGGACATCAAAAACAGGCTTTATGGGTAAATGTTGATTGAATTATTTGTATTAAATGATTGATTGATGTTTTCGAGTGTTAAGTGGTTTAAGGTTTTGTTGGGTGTTGGTGTTGGAGGCTTGGTTTGAAGCTTTTGGCACGGGTGAAGCCGTCTGAAATTTTTATGAAATCTATTACCAAGGAGGTTTCTGAACTTGAGATTGTTTGTCCCACAAGGTGCCCTTTAACTTTGCTTTTTTTTTAATGTATTGCCCTTTGTTAAATGACATTTAAAGTTCTGGAAGTTCAAAGTCTATCTACTGGGTACTCTTTTGCAATTAATTCCTGAGAGAGGCTCAGAGTGTTGTTTGCTGAACTAGAAATACATAAATGTTTTTTATGGCATTTTGAATCTTTATCCATGATACGTTAGTGTGGAATGACCCTGCGGTTTCGCCCCCCTCGTAAAATTTTCTGGCTCCGCCACTGGCCGTGGCAGAGCTGTAAATTTTTGGGATAAGTCGGAGGAGTGTCCTGAATGTGTTGGTTCAACGGATTGTTATTGAAGCGCTTTCTAGAAATTTTGCTGTTGTTGTGGTATCGAGTGATGGAAGATGCTGGTCGTCTGGGGAAGGGAGTTGTTGAAGATATTAGAGATTGGGTGGATAAATATAAACTTGGAAGACTTCCTTTACATGCTTTAGGAGCATCATCTGGAGGGTATTTTTTTTGTCTGTTTTGGCAAGTGATTTGAATTTTAGCAGTATTGTACTTATGATTGCGGACGGGTTATTTGGCCAAATGGAAATATCAAACAAGTACCCACCGACCCTTTTTGTGCACATGCCAAAAGACCAGGTCAGAAATAAGCAGATTAACAAATACTTGGCGGTTATGGGAAGCAAGGGTATTGATGTGGCGGAGGTCGAATGCCTTGAATTTCCTTTATCTCTGATTTTTTTGTCTGAAAGAGTTGTTGGTCTTGATGGGAGTATATGTATATCTGATAAACTGTACACATTGCTTCGGAGTAAGGGATTCATTGATGCAAATGGTTATATGAAGAACGACGTGCGGGCAATACACTGGAAAGAAGCATTGCAGGGTAGTAATGTTGAACTTACTGTGCTCAGCCACATAAAAGAGGAGTTGAATCGTGCATTCGCGTATCATGAAATGACTAGCTTACAGTCTGAAGATATATTTAAATGGTTCGAGTCTCACACCTCAGTTTTATGATGCTTTGATGGCCTCAGTGATGGAGCATACTGCTTTGCACCGTCATGATTTCAAGTAAGTTCAATCAACTTCAAACTCTCAGTAAAGTAGGCATTCTTTGCATTATTTGAATGGGTATAGTTTTTTTGCATCGGTCCAAGTGTACTGCTGGCATTCCAAGTGGAGCATGTCTCCGCTTCTTTTACCCGGATGGTATTATTGTTTGTAGACTTCAGCAGGCTTCTAAGTGTACTTAATAAAACTAATAATCAGACAGACGCACTTTACGCAGTTAAATAGGCTATTTCTAGTTACAAGCTAATTGTTTATGAAACTTGTGATTTAACAAATTAGAAGCCAAGAAGATATATCATATATGTCAGTAATGTTGAGTGGTGGGACAATTACCTTGAAATGTTTTGGAGCCCCCCATGAAGCTTTTCTGTCATAGTCCTATACGTTGACCTGTTTAGGAAACATGCAGATAACAAGCATCAATGATCAATATATATGGACATATGATGTCCGTTGGGCTTGATTATTAATGTTAACATGCAACACTTGGCTCATGATTTGTTTGTTTGCTCTGTACGATATAAGTTACGATATAAGTTCTGAATTTGGCTGAACTCTGATGAAAAATGATAAATTAATATTCCATTATGGGATGGGTGGAAAGGATTTTCATCGTCAGTTCAGTCTGTTTGACACATTTTTCAGTCGTAAAAGTTTAAATCTAAGATAAATTCATTTTGCAGGATGTGTGATTCTGATGCCTAGTTGGCCACACACTTTGGGTCTTGCAATCGTGGTGGATGTGCCGATGAAGAAGCTGTATGCTTTAGATGATAAAGGTGCTAGATTTAAAGCAATATTTTGAAATTGTCTTGTACACATGATGTTGCACCAATCATAGAACATAGTACTCCACACCATGATATCTGGCTATGAAATGTCACCCCAACTGTCTGGTCTTCTTTGTATTCAAAGCTTAATCACATTGTAAATAAACAAGTCCTTTTTTTTCTAGATAGCCATAATTTCTAATCATCTATCTCAATTTCTGAACACTGAAAGTGCTGATCCAGGTTTTGCTTCTTGGTGGTCTAATACAACGATGAACAAAATGATCGTAGTGGTTCTATCTGTATGCTTCAAAGCTGGTCAAGCAAAGGATATAGTACCTGTACTCATAAGAAAATTTGATAGCCCAAAAGAAATGACGAGTCCCTTGCCTTGTAGCTGTAACTGCAGTTGTTTGCCTGTATCCATCAGTGTGTTAGGGTGCATGGAATGAGAAGTAAGAAAAAAAACTCGTTCACCTTTGTTGGTAGATGACTAGAGAGTTCTTTTGTTTATTATCAACTCATTAAATGACAGGGAGAACCTACCAGTCACGGGCATGATGTGTTTATTGATTACATAACTGACATATTATCCTGTAGCACATCTATGGCCGTCAACTCCATCATGCCGTATTGGTGGTTGCTGTCATCCCTATAATCTGGCTAAATTCATAACACTTCATCTTGATCATAACTTGCCCTGAAATGCTGACCCTGCTTGCTTGTTGCACTCTTCACAACACTATACCATGGTGCGTTTCTTGACCTTTTTCATTTGTACCTCCGTAATATCTTTTACTTGAACGTTCATTTTGTCGTGCTCTGATGGAGTGAAGCTATGCTGTTAGGCTGAGGCTGTCTATGTTTAACAACAATCTTAAAAATCATAAAGACCTTTTGGTGCCCTTTCATTGTTTACTCGTGCAGAAGATATGTGGCATGAAATCAAATCCATGGTGGTTGAAACTTGAAACTATGTCGAATTGAAAATACGCTTTCTTTGGATTGCTATGTATATAGTCTGGAGGCCCTGAATCTGTATATTTATTTTTGGTAAGTTAATTTTTTTTATTAATTGCTAAGCTGATTTTGGGTGACAATTACTGAAAGCACGTGTAGATCTTGTCTTTAAATAGTCATGAAAAATATAGATTTAGAATTTTATATAAAGAAATGGAGAAGTATAAAATTTAGGATAGCATAAACATCAGCTCACTTCAAACATTAAAGAACTAACATTAATAAAGCAACTTAGACAACCGTATCTAGATGCACACAAATGGATATATTGAAACATTGGACAAGCAGATCAAACAAATATTAAGCTTTGGAAAGAGAGTTGACTCGCATCAAGCTTTGGACTTGAGTTTTCCTTCATTAGCCATCTTGAAAAGCTGAGCTTGACTTGCTGCGGCACTGTTAGAGCCAAGTCCATTGGCAAAGTGGTCCCTCACGTCCTGGGTCGTAAAAGGGAACTTATGGGTCGCTACAGAGTTGAGCAGTGCAGCTGTTCCTTCTCGATAAAGTGCTCCGTAGCCATTAGGAATTGAGTTCGAGAGTGCATCTAGACATGTTAAACTTGGACTGATCCCTGGAAGACTGGAGTGACCAAATGCATCTCCTAGACTACCGAGCCCAAACCACCCTGCCACTCCCCATACTAGTGCCGGGTGATGCCTCCAGAAACTGCAGAAATTAACTCATAAAGTTTGAAGAGAAGATATATAAAGGAAGTTAATGCAGATTCAGATAATGTAGGGACTGGTAAAAGTGGTGACTTACTCGCATGTGCAAGGGGTGTTAGGATCCGGAAGGAATGGAGGTGCACCAGGAGTCGTTGGGGTATCTGGTGTATTGGGAGTTCCTGGATCTGGAACTGGAGTGGTTGGTGGGGTCACAACTGGTGGAGAGGGGGAATATCCACCACCACCACCACCACCTCTAGGTGTAGATGGTGTTGGTGTATGAGGCGTGGAGGGTGTTGGTGTGTGAGGGCTGGGTGTGTAAGGGGTTGGTGTTGGTGTATGAGGCGTGGAGGGTGTTGGTGTGTGAGGGCTGGGAGTGTAGGGTGTAGGAGTATGAGGGCTACCACCATGGTGTGTTGGTGGTGTCTTATGACGTTTTGGTGGTGAAGGGTCACATTTCCCGGTTGGTGGAGTTCCATGTGAACCTGCAAACATCAATAGCCGAAGATTTTAAGCATATTTGTCTTTGCCAATAAAGGTGGTGAAATATCCATGCATGGACGCTTTGACGTTAAAACAGGTATCTACTTCTTTTTACTATTTTTCTACTTAAAATGAGTATCTGAAAGTCTTAACACAGATTGGATATCATAAACCTGTAGGAGGGCTTCCAGCATGTGGGTCAGGAGTATAATAGTTCTTCTGTTCCTCAAAGCTCTTAGGAGCAGAGAGCACCGGAGTTAGCAAGTTTTGGGAAAGCAGCCCTGCAACCAAAAGCCAAATGGAGAAAGAAGCCTGCATGCTTCCTTTTCTCGCCATATCTTCTTTCTGCTTTCAGTATACCAAGAAGAAGAAAGATACGAGGACCGATGGTGCAGGTTCTAAAGATGGGAGAAGTGTTGGTTTATAAGAGTAGAAACTCTTAGGGGGAGTGCCGTAAATATTAGCAGATGGAGGTATGTGGTTAGTTGATGATCTGCAGGTTTCATTTATTTCTCCCTATTTTCTGTTATTTATTTTTGCCATTATAAAAGTAACATCCCACACTTTCAAATTTGCATTGCATTAATTTTGCACAACTGCATTTCACTGTTCATTCGACATGGATATTATTGGCTCCTCTTACGCAGCTTATGTTTTATTTTTGCAGTATGTGATGAAAGGGTTTCTGTAGTAAGTTTTCTCACATGTATCCGTTACTCTAGTATTCTTATGTAACATCTGATTCAATAGCATGCATGCTTCGATATGGACTTGATGTTGAAATATTTTACACTGGAGTAGTGATTATATGAATCAATGGTAGCTGAGCCTAGTCCTGATTATGTTTGGTGAAGTATATGGAAGGTCTGAGGGAGCATTTATGCTCAAATGTTGTGAACCGGTATTTTGTTATTGGAGTTTGAATATGATTGTTATGGAAATCATATTATTCGTTGTCATGTTATGTTGAAGACGATTGTTTGACATAAATCTCAGGATGTGTCAAGTGGGCAACATCTGATTGAGATATATCGAACTCAAAGGTTTTCTGGATTTTAACACTTTGAATTGACTTCGGTTATTCTTGGCTGAAAACGGGATTCATATAATCCATCTAATAATTCTGTTTCTTATTCCTTTTTTAACTGATTTTCTAGCCTTAGTAAGATAACGATAAAAATCAGCCTTTTATTTTGATGCATCTAGTCTGGACTTTAGTTCTGTTGTGGGATTGGTGACAGGGTAATTGTTTAACTTCAAAGACGAGTAAATGTTGGAGCCCATGGCAGCTGGTAACATCCATATTATGAGAAGCAAATAAATGTGTATAGGATCCAACAAGATGAGCACCATGTTTCTGACATGAGTGCATTCAAGTTCTGCTGACCAAATGCCAGTCCAGCTGGTAAATTTACTTCTAAGTTGTTTTTTTAATCCCCTGAGAGCACGTGAAACCTTGTGGTCATGGCAATGTTTTTGGACAAATGATCTTGGATCAAGAGGGAGATTCTGAGTCATTGATTTTGTATGGTCCGAATCTGAGTCCGCCGGAGTCTGAAGAGTCGCTCAAAATCTGAGTCCTCCGTGACTGCCACGTCACTACCGATTTATGAATCTTTATCAATTGGAAATTGATAAAGACGAAAATATTTAAAGCAATATCTTG